>WOGN01001638.1:0-18643 GCA_015342105.1 Leptinotarsa texana
CTTTGGTCAAAGAAAAAACGGACTGGTTTAAGTTTGACGATAGTCGTGTCACAAAGTGTTCTGGCAATGTATTGAATTTATTGGAGCCTCTGGAGACACCCTACATTTTGTTTTAAGAAAGAAGACACCGGCAGATCAAGATATTCAGATGATGTGGTGCTGCAAGTTTTTCCGGGTTTTCCTGCAGCTGAAAAAGCAAATTTGCCACTGGAATCAATGAAGTTGCCTTGGGGCGCCAATTAAATTTTATTGTTGCTTCGGAAATAAAGATATTTTCATTTCTTAAAAAAAGCTCACAGATACATTTAAATTCTTTATATAATTCAACTCGTATGTGGTCGGGTGAATTCTGGCAGATCTGTAATCATGAGTAACTCTTGAACCTGTTTTTTTTTTCTTCAATATAGGTGATTATTCTAAATATGTATGAGCTGGGGCAAGTCTTTATTTGCGATCTTTTAAATAGGTCTTTATATGTTGACAGTGGATAGACATTGAACATAGCTCTTAATATTTTTTCTGTGCTCTGAATGCCTTATCGACATGTGGCGATAACCAGAATACTAATCCATATTGTAGAGCTGACTGAACAAGTCCACATGCACTGCTCTTAGAGTGCCTTAAAGATTTTCCTAAAATGCTTGTTTTGTCCTTAAAGAAATAGTAATTTAAGTAGATTAAAAGAAACGTAGTCCCTGAGCTGCCTTATCATGTATCAGCATGTGCTTCATTTCATGTAGTTTGTGTTCACTGTGTTGCATTCAAATAAAGCGGAATTGACAAAAACTCTAGCTGAGCGACGTATTCAGATCATGGTGCCAAGAAAGATTATTATGGTGAAATAGAACCATTTTAATTATGTGAAAATATTCAAAATGGATGAATGAAGTTATTATTACCAGGAGCAAGTTTTTCAAACAATCGATTTTTTCAATAGTTTTGACTATTAATTGGGTCATATCTTCAAAAGTAGACCAAAGCGAAAAGTTCTAACTTCATATTCGTAAACAGTGCACAAAAATAAAAATATTTATGAGATTGCTACCGAAATATGTAATTTCTGCATATCACATTCAAAAATGATATGCATTTACAACTGGTTAGAGCTAGTGGCACATTCGGTGGTTTTTATCTAATAGCAGTGACTCTTATACAATAGTTTTGAAAGAAATAAATGGGTTCAATATGACTTACATCAATTTTTGTAATGGTGTGGAAAAGTTTCGATAAATAGTCTTCCTCTTCGAACGGCCTCAAATCGCTTCGCCTCGTACAACATATTCGACAAATAAAAGGAAAATCTTTTACAGTTATAGTGCAGGCCTCAGACTCCTCCTTTTCCAACACATCCATATCGAACTGAATCTATTTTGTCATGAAATAGTTCAAAGTTAGAATGAATCTTGAGATGTATTTCAAATTGTTTACTTTCGACTTTCGACTTTAGTACTGCATAACGAAATCGCAGAATTAACTTTATGACAATTGACAATGACGTTTGACGTGAGACATTTAAGTTTCGACACCGTTGTCATATTTCTGGTGTTGAAACTGACTTGAAATACAGCTAGTTGAAAAATCACAACTACAGTAAAACGTTTTCAAGATTTGCAGATTAGAAGGCTTGGGGTTACTGTTATGGTTTTTGAAAAAATAAGCTAGCGGTGCTCTCGTGTTTCACTGATACTACACGAATTCTGTTAAATTTCAGTATCGGTGAAGTCCCAATAGAATATAAATTAAAGCACATGTCAGTCAACTTACTACTTACTATGAAATGAAAGATCAAGAAGGGAATACCTGAATACCATTATTATTTTTTTCTTTTTTCGAAGTGAAAGATTGACAGTACTAAAAGCAAAACTTTTACACATGATTTACTTTTGCAACCTACTTATTGTCATGCGTTGAAAGTTTTTATTTCCTGAAACAGGAAACAGGACGGCTGCTTATAAGTCAACTGCTCAATTATTTTCGATGTGTAAACTGAAAACCATACACTGTGACCATACATTTTCCAATGAATTAATCTTATAATATTCAAACTGATTACTGAAGTTGGTCGTTCCTTTTCAAGAGTAGCTTACAAGTTCTAATGAATTGCCGAAGTGAATGAAAAACGCATAAGGCCTCTTTCAATAGAAAATTTCATGAGCTGTCGATAAGAATATCTTTACTATTCTTCACTCCAGCATGTTATCATCCGCATTCAAGGAAAAAAGTAAATGGTCGATTATAAAAAGTTGTTTTTTTTTGAGATTGTAGGTTATCTAGAGTTTTGTGTTATTTAAAGATAGATGTAAAAAGAACCTGACTTTCTCTTTATGAGTGTGTATTTTCCATCTACTATATTTTTTGAATAGAAAGAAACTGGATCCGTTGATATTCGACAAATGAAACTTCATCTGAAGAGGACGGAAAAACTGAATTTTGTGAAAAAACAAGTCATCTTAAGATTGTCAGTTTGGAAGTTTACAAAGTTTTTACTTGATTTACTAGGTTCCTATGTCTTTCTTGATATAAATGAGGCAATAGTTGATAACCCGAACTGCTCAGTGTTAAAAAGTACCTGAATCGATACAGATTTTATATTCTTTAGAAAATAGTAATGATGAAATGATAAGTATGTAAGTATAAAACAATTTGTAACTTTTCATTAAAAAACTATTTTGTTCAGAAAGCTTTTCTCAAAATAACACGAAAGTAACTTAGATATTTTTTGACAGTCACCCGTTCAAATATTTCTAGTCCCAACTCATCATCTGCCAATTGTCACTCTTACCACAACAACTTCATCGGTTAGTATTTTGACGTTTGGTTCACCATTTTTTAGGAAACCGTGTTTCGTATCTAACCGATTTTTCCGTAGAATCACAATATCGCAGAGAAAATACAATATCAAAGATTTTATTCCTGCAAATAAATACAATTTGACATCCCTACCTAGACCTTTTCCCGACCCACACCACATTCAAAGTTGTTTTTGGAACATATCTTAAAAATGTATGGACATTGTCTAAAGACAATATCTATAGACAATAATTTGGAGTTTTTTTTCAGCAATATTGTTCTTTTAATTTAGATATTTTTAAAAAATTGTTGAATGGTTTAAGTTTTATAGTAAGAATTAAGTTTTTTTATTAGTATAGTTTTTCTGAATAAATAAATACTTCTAATACTCAAAACATTGTTTAATCTGTTATGATGAAATTCTCAAAATTATTATTTGGAAACAATTATTTTTTATTCTCTTCTTTATATCGGATATTATACAAAAAGAAGTAGAAGAGAACCTGTTATTCTTAACAACTATAATAGATATGGCGTGGTTGTTGAAACCATAGATTTCTAATATTTAGTCAATAGTGATAGTACAGAAAATACAACTATTTCCTTTGTTTAAATAAATATCTATCAAAGCCGTTTAGTTTTCAAAAGCATCTTTTTTTCTGAAAAAAAAAACATTTAATCAGTTTACTGACAATAATGAATATGTAAATCCATTCAAAATAAACTCAATGGATACAAAAGCATAGGCTTCCATGATTGAAGAGAACAAAATCGAGGTTGCTGGACTTTGGTCAACGGGAACTTGAAGTAGCAAACGTTTTGTATGCGACCGACATCAGCAGTGTGTGCACTGACTGCCACCTGTAGTCTGTATATGAGTTAACTTCGAGGACACTCATGTTTGCCACAGTAGCAGACGAAGCATTACAGTGTAATGTTAAAATTGATAATTACTAAGCTTAGTTAGGTAGACCAGTTTTCAAATTTGATTGTTTCTATTTTATATTTCATACTGTATCATATATAATTTTTTTGCTATGTCCTTGTATTTAAGAATTTTTTATCATTCTATTTACATACATGCATATTTGTGTATGTATATATATACAGTGTGTAACAAAGAAAACTTAACAGCGCCGTTTTTGAATATAATAAGTAAGATTTAAAAAAAAAAGGTCGAACACGTCAATTTCTAATTAAAGGAAGGGGGACTCCTTTCAGACTAATCAGATTTTTTGAAGTACGTACCCCTCGGAGGGGTGCGTCCGACGACCCTTATTTAGATAGGGAAAGTAGGTCGAGTGGCACCTCGTTTTAAAGGTCTTTCGAATACCTTTACAACTCTGTTGAAAGAAAATTTTTGTAAAGATTAGTTTTCGAGTTTGACCGAAGACAGGAGTTTTGTGAGGGCATGAGTGAGAAATTAATGCAAAATCCCGAGCTGCTTTATAACATCTGTTTTTTGGACGAAAGCTCATTTTATTTAAATGGTTGTGTGAACCGTCACAATTGCAGTTATTGGTCGGATGAAAACCCAAGACAATACGCAGAAATACTTACCCAACATCCCCAAAAGTTGAATGTCTGGGCCGGAATATTAGACAATCATATTATAGGTCCATTTTTCATTGATGGAAATTTAACTGGTGATTCTTATTTACAACTTCTTGAAGAGGCAATACAACCTCGTATAGTTGAAATAATTGAACAGGATTCAAGATGTCAAGATGCATTTATCCATTTTCAATAAGACAGTATACCACCCTATTATGCCCAGCAAGTTCGAAATCTTTTCAAGGATCATTTTGAAGGACAATGGATTGGCAGAAGAGGTCCAATTGAATGGCCAGCACGATCACAGATTTAACAAAATTCGAACAAAACCTTTTTTGTTGAATGGAGCAAAATGGCGCACATTTTGAACATTCACTCTAAATTTCCTATGTGAGTTACCGTTATATTTTGTGTGTGCTATAAAAACAATTATTGGGATTTATTAACCCTAAAACAGTTTTTTTTAACTTTTCTGTGTCATAAGCATTCAAGGAAATCAGCAGGTTGTTTTCGTTGTGTAGGTGAGGTTTAGTATGATTCACTTTTCTATCAGAAGCATAAAATATCCACTTCAAAAGACAACCTTCATAAGGAGGTGCCACTCAATTTACCTAAAATGTAAGGATGGTAACCAACACCATCCCCCGAAAAAATCTCCTCGTGATAAACAAATAATTCTTACTTTTTTACGAAATCAAATGGACATGTATTAGCAGGTTGTCATAAAAACCCTCCGAGGGGGTGCGTTCTATAAAAAATCTGAATCAGGTTGCCCCCCTGCAATTAGAAATCGACGTGTACGAGCTTTTTTTAAAAATCTTACTTTTTATATTCAAAAACGACTGTGTTAAGTTTTCGTTGTTACACACTGTATATCGTTCTCTTATCTTATGTCTATCCCACAATAACTATTTTTTATCCTTGAGAAATAATGTCTTATATACGAAGCGATTTTAAGCAATGTGACATCAATCCTTATCCAGTTAGGTACCTTAAATACATTGATGGATGTAACCCTTACTACGTGGTAGGAAATCATAATGATGAAAAGAGAGTTGAAACTTTCTTTGTTTTTTACAACTTTTATTTGTAACTAACGTTACTGCAGTTTCGTCCTATAAGGAGATTCTCAAACTCATACATTAAACTTGAAGTTTATTGTACATTATGTATCTAATTATACATCAAACTTAAGTTTAATGTATAGGTTTGAAAATGTCAGTTACAGTTACAGTCAGTTACAAATGAAAGTGGTTAAACATAGAAAGTTTCAATTCCCTTTTCTTCTTTACCTCAAATACATTGTCAATTAGTATGGCTCTCCACAGCATGTAATTCAAATGAATATTTCCGAACATATTACAGATTTAAAATGCAGGGACATAGCGGTTGCGGCGGTACCGACCGCGATGACAGCGGCGCATGCCTATAAATAGCGCATTGTAGACCGCGCTCTGCCCTATAGCACTTTATTATTAGCAGCGATAGCACGCGTTTATATGTATATTCAGTATCAGCATTGCACCCGTGCGGGGCCGGGGCGGCTCGTTACTCTTTCATAATCCTCTATTTTTACTCTGAGAGACACTCCTATCTACGGATTTACCGTTCGGATACATAAAAACAAATTGCCTTCAATTGTTTATTAAATAGTGCACAATAGATTTATTAATGATAATTAAGATCTGTTTTGAGATAAGGCATCGGCGATTGATTTGAAACAAAGCACTTTATTCCACTTTGTACTCTTCGTAGCCTTTAGGTTGGAATAGATCCGTTTGGAATAAAAAAATTTGACCATCAGCTGTACGCGACTCGTGCAAAATGGTTTTTTTATCAACAATAAGAGGAAGTATGTTATTATATCTGCTTAGATGGATTAAAGCTGCGAGAATATACAAAAGGATCAAACTGATTGTTTTGAATCGAAAATATTTAATATGAAAGTTGATTCAAGGTTTGTGTGCACCTACGCTGAAATTAGATTTTTTTACAGCAAGCTATTTCGAAAGAATTATTTATTTTTGATAAGTACATAATTGAAGGACGACCTTACGTGCATGTCACGTAGTATGCCCATATTCACAATCAATTGAAATTTCATTGACGGGCTGGTTGGGCAAATGATAAAAAAAATCGTGAAAAAATACTTGTTGACGTTTCGAAATTTATTGAGTTCATCCTCGGGGCTCGAACTCTGTTACACCTGTGTCATTCCTGAGGATTAACTCAATTAAGTTAGATACGAGGGCCTCGAATGATTGTTCTGATCCTTTGCCCAACCAGTTTGTCATTGAAATATCATTTCACTTGAAATTACGAACTGGAATTCTGCTGACAAAATAGCTTAGGCTTTCGTGGCCGAGGTTTTCAGTGCCGCTAATTTTCAGGTTTGAAGGCCATCTATTCTTGGAATTTCTTACTGACGTTTTGCTGGTGATAGGTGAATTATCAATCAGACAGACACAGCGTTGTCAAATAATAAAATTTATTAATAACACCCAACTGTAACGTGGTGAGGAGAATCACGGAATAGACTGAATGCATCGGCTAAAAATTAAAATAAAAGAATCAGCATGAAAATCCAAGCAGATGGATACGTTGGACGACTGATCGATAATGTAGTTATGAAAAGATAATTAAAATGTATAAACAAAAAAATCAATAAAGGAATAAAATGTTTCTGAACTAAGTAGTTGTAGGAAAAACCCTACAAGAGGTTTATATATCCTGCGTTTATCTCCGACAACTGGATATTACGGTTGCATGAAGCATATTTATGTTGACTCCGGTAGTTTGGTGTGTCAATATCTGTGCCTGGATCAGGTAAATTGAGTAAAGCATAATTATGTCAACTTAGGTAGTGTTGTGTAATAATTCATGTACCCAAATCAGGTAAATTTTCAATAATATTCGTTGACCCTTTTTTACCGGGCGTTCTAAGAAGTTCGAAAATAGCAAACAGCATGACGGCAGGTAGAGAAGGGTCGACGAATGTTATTGACAATTAACCTAGTACAGGTACAGGTCATAGCACATCAAATTACTTGAGTCAACATAACTACGCCTTACGCAGCCATAATATCCAGTCATCAGAGATGACTCTATTACTCACGATGATGGGAAGGTAGTTTGGTGGGTTGACGTGGGTGGTTTGTTTCACTGACTCAATCCATCGCTGTGTGAACCGGAGGTTCGAACCGCAAGGTAGGACGATCGATTTTCTCGTCCTATCGTCCAACTCGTATTAGTAATCACACGTTATAAGGTGAGACCTCATTAGTTCTTAGCTGGCACAAATTTTGACTTTTGAGAGTTTTCGTTCGTAGAGGTGCGACAGCTGGTTAACGAAAAAATAGATGTTTAGCAGATGAAGCTGAAGAAGGTGGCCAACCGCGTCGTCAAAACGTCAGGAAGACATTCCGAAATTCGACAAACTTCAAACCTAAAAAATATGATTATATCACTATTTGCCACTGATTTAAATGAGTAAAATCCCATAACTTTCCAAATTTTGTTCAGGAAATAGTTTGAGTGTATATCAATATGATAGTTTGCCTCAAATTATCATACACGAAAGCATGTGGGTCGATTGTTGGATATTATATCTTGTATGTACGTGGCAAAATTGAAATATAACATTCAATAAACTTAATTTTGAATGTGTCTAACCAAATGAAATGTCATGTATTTATGAAAGGTGTTCACTTTCAACCAATACCCTTAAATACGAAAAAATATTTCAAAGGCGTCGTGAAGATATATTTTGTTACAATTAATGATATTTTGAAATCATATTTGAGACGTCTTGGAAAGACATCTGTATAGATTTACTTTCAAATACAACGGCGAAGAATGTTTCAAATACACTTTTGCGATACCTTTTGAGATCATCTTAGATATATAACAAATTTATTCAAGACGTATTTTCAAGAAATTTCACAAGATTTTTTAAAATTTTTCAATATAGGTCATTTATATTTTGGTAACAATAAAGAACATTATGCCTCGTATTCATAATTGGACCGACGGCTCATATTACTTTTTCGTGTCTTTCATGGCTGCTGACTCTATAAGTATACACTTTAAATTTCGATAGTCTAAAACAAAGAAAATATTCTGATTTTGTATTTTATTTATTCCAGTGGGCGTTAGAAATATTGAAATTATCCGCTAATGACATCTATTCAACTATAATATTCATTCAGTAAATTTTTTTCTCAGAGGAGAATACGCTTTTCAGTTCAATTTCTATTGAATTCTTATACAATTGATCTCAAGTATTTTTATAGTTTCCAAATAATTTTCATCAGTATTTGTGGAATTGAAAGTAAATATTAGAAATATTAAAAGAGTAGACAAGAGATGAGTATAAATTATTTTCTTCTCTAAATATAGATTATTTTCAGTATTTTCTATTGCAACTCAGCTTTAGTGTCTACATATAAATTATTATTGATCTATAAACAATACTTGATTCAATTACAATGATCCATCAATTTTCACAAATTTGTTAATGGAATCAAACACTTTCTCTAGACTCGTTTCCTAACTCTGGAATTCACATTAGTTTTCCATAGCTCCCGCAATGTTGAAATAAATATTTTTGAATGTTGAGATAAAATATAAAACAAACGTCATTTTCAATGCTTCAAAAAATCGATTTTGTTTTTGAATACACGTGTTTTAATGAATATGAGATGCAACTAAATAACGCTTTTATACAGGGTGAATCTTCAGGAACTGAATCGATTGATTGTGGGAAAAAATATGAAAATTTGACAATAAAATAAAGTTAATGGGAGCAACTTAGCTACAATATTTCCAACATGGCAGCATGTTCGTTTATACTGGAAGTAGGCGTCAACTTCGTTATTTCAAATGGAACACCCTATATATTATTACATTTTTGGATTCTACATTAGAATCTAATTACTTTTTGTGTATTATGCCTTATATCTGAGTCAAATCGTTTTTATTTGTTTTTATTTTTGGGCAGTTGGATGTTATATTTTTCAGACACTAAAATAATTATCAATTTTTTCTATAAGGAAACCTTCATCATTATGTTTTGGTCGGGTTTTGAAATATTTGCAATTTAAAAAATTCTTCCTTGGTGGTTACTGCTGTATCAAAAACATTATTTTTGACTATTCTCCAGATAGAAAAATAGAGTACTGTCAGATCTGGGTAGCGGGGTGGCCACAGATGTGGTCCGTTGTTGGCTATTCATTGATCATAAATCATATAGTGTGCAGCTGATTATTGACTAAATGGTCATTATGTGAAGGCGCCCCCCCCCCCAGCGTTTCAGTAAAATACATTTATATGATCAGCCAGCCACAAATTTTCTAGGTAATTAATTTCAAAATTGTGTAAGATATTACGATAACACTCACCTAGAAATTATTAAACGTGTTTTATAACTAGAAGAATTCAAAACTGTCATCACTTACCATTTGAATTGTCTTCATAAAATTGTAAGGCCACGATGCTGTCATTTCTTCTGGCACAATGAATATTAGATTGCCAGGATTCTTGAACATTCAGTTTTCTAAATAGATGTACATTTGTGTCGCTCTAAGAATGGGAATTTCGTCAATTAAAAATCCCGTTTTACGTAAACTTCGGTTTATCCGTCCAGATATCATCCAAAAAATATTTTTTCGAGATCAGATTGAAATAAATTCAAGGAATTCTACTCTTCGTGAAAGGCGATCTCTTTGAGGTGTTGAACTTTGGAAAAGACATATGAATGAAACTTTTGGTTTCGTAAAATTTTTAGTATTAACGCTATTCGATATTTTCGATTCTACTGCTACTTGTCTGGTAGAAATTCTTGGGTATGCCGCAAAATGTCCCAAAATTGCATTTTCTATATTTTCATTGTCAACTACTGGTTTATTTTTCCTGAACTTTTGCTCCTACGGATCCAAAATGTTTGAAATTCAGTATAATTTTCCTGACAATATTTGGTGATGGTTTCTTTCTTTCTGGAAATCGGGTACAAATGTATCATATGTCCTTGAAATAACTTTATCACATTCTCCGAGAGTAAAAAAGAAATTTGAAAAATCTTCATTTGTGTAATTCAATCGTTCCAAAATTATTCATTATTGACAGCAAATGACAAGTTGTTACATTACCGTATCAATTGATGGTTTTCTAACGCCGTGTAGAAAAATATCGAATTGCAAAAATTTTAAAAACCACTAATTTTCAGAATAGGTATCCTCATACAAAGTTACCCCCATTTTCATTGATTGATATTATTAAGCCATAAAAATGCGAGGTTTCTTTTTAAAAAAAGTCGCTTCAGATGGTTCCAGAAATTCCATTTATATCCTTCTTTTTTTCACATGACTCGAAATTTCATATGAACTCTTTCGAATTTGGTTCCCCTCTACAAGAAACCCGATAAAAGTTTCCTTATAAGAAAAATTGATAATTATTGTAGGGTCTGCAAACATAATTTTTGGTATAAAAACTTATATTATAGGTATACAAAAAGTATCCAGATTCTGTATCTAATTCAAAAATTTAATAATATATAGGGTATTACATTCAAAACAACGAAGTTGACAGCTAACAGGAATGCCACAACTTTGAAAATATTTAAGCCGAGTTGCCCCTATTGACTTCAATATTTAGTCACATTTTGAGATTTTTTCTGTTCAAATCTGTTCTTCCGTTAACGACAACCCAAAATCGATCGATGCAGTTTCTTGAGATTCACCCTGTATATAAACTGTAGTCTCCTATTATAGAGTAAGTAGAGCGTGTGACAATTTTCCTCCAGTAGAGTGTGGATCAATCAGGATTTCACCGTCTATAGGATAAATCAAAATATTTTGATGATTATTATACCCCAAAAAACCGTAGGAGTAAAAGTAGATAGGCATGTCTTGTAATTTTTTCCAATGACTGTCAGTAAGTCTAATATAATCAAATTGAGAAACTCATCCACATAAATGGTTCTCACATTCCTTTTCCATTATACTTCCCAAAAAATCTATTAATATCTGCACTTGCCTCCATTCACTTAAATATTGTTCAATATTTCATCTACCGCAAAATTATGTTATTAAGTATATGAATTATTCGAAATTGTGCCTAAAATTATAGCGCGATGTTACATCACAAAAAGCACATCACTTTTCAAAAGTATTGAGTGTAAAAAATTGGGCAACCACTCATAATAATTATTCATTAATGAAATCAAATGGAATTATTATACCTTTGACGTTACGTAATCGTGAATGTATCCCGCAGGGCATACTGGCATATATGATTTATTGTTGTGTATATTGATCAGGATGATCGATTTCTCTTTATTTCGGCTTCCTCTTCAGGTTTTTTATGAGTGGGTAGTTATCAGAGTACACATAAGAGAAGTGACGGATCATGTAGAATTTTTTGGTGAATCTCTAAGTTTGATAACTTTGAATATTTGATCATTCAACTGAAATATCAGAATGTTACATTAGCTGATTTTGAATTTGTTGATGTTTCATAAAAAAAATTGATTATGTGACTGAGATAGATATTCATTCACTTCATCAGAACTTTCTACAAAATAGTACCTACAGCTGTGTTATGAAGAAATATAAGATGATGAACGAGATAATATTTTTGAAAAATCCCCCTAAAAATGACTTACTGAATATTTTAAAAGATATCAAGTACTAATTGAACGACAATTTGGTTTCATCGACAATTCCAGTGCAGAAAATGCCAGCACAAAGTGCCTAGCGGTATTCACTTTTGATGCCGTCTCACATGGGATTCTATTGAACAAACTCTCTACGTATGGAATTCGAGGCCATCCATTGGACTTGTTGCGGACTATTTGCAGTTCTGGGCCCAATTCTGTTCCTTGTAAACATTAACGCTATATTCCAAGTACAAAATTTCAATAACAATACCGTTTGTTACACTGATAACACAGCGCTAATATTCAGAGATGACAGTTGGCACAATATCTTCAATCGAGTTGAGGAATACCAACAGAAATTGAAAATCTGGTTCAATAATAACGTGCTGAGTCTCAATATAATAAATATAGTTTAAAAAAAATTAAAAACACGCTTTTAAAGAACATCGAACTGAAAAGTTGAAAATACTTTTTCTAAATGAGCTTAAAACAATAACGAACTGAAAATACTAGTAATATTGATAAAAAAGCGACGGGCCCCTGGTATACAAAAATATGGCACAAAGCGCCCATGCTTTTTTCACAATAATACTCTTATTTTTCGTTTGTTATTGTTTTAAGCTTATTTTAAAAAAATATTTTCAACTTTTTAGTTCGATGTTCTTTGGAAGCGTGTTTTCTAAAACTATATTTATTTTTCACTTTTTAGTCCGATTTATTGTCATAAATATTTTTTTCAAGTTCTAGTCACTAGTATTATAAATCTTCAACAGACTGCACACGAATGTAATATTTCTCTCAAACAACATAATAAAGTTTGAGCTCTCAAATTCTATAGTATTACTGAGATATAATAAGTCTCCAACACAGGGCGGACAGTTGTAAAATTTGTTTCGAATTAAAGAGAAAATTTGCAGTAATAATTTCAAAAAAATTAAGTCTTGATGTTTTGATTTGAAGTTTCATTCAAATTATTAATGGGCTAAAAATGAAATCCATATTCTGGTTTGCTTTCAAATAATCGAATTAGATTTTAGAATGTATCTTCCGTTTCGTTCAAAACTTTTTTTTCTGTACTGAATCACGGGTAACTACAAATATTTATATATTTCATCTGTACTACAAAATTTCGCTTACACTTATAATTCTTAAAATATGTTTTTTATTTTTTCTTTTCAACAACCTATCAAGGAGGTTACGTACAGCGGCATCTGCCCACGAATAGCTCAAGCAATAATTGTTAGTTACGTACAGCGCTATCTGCCCGCGAATAGATCAAGCAATAATGCCGATAATTCTGTCAATATAGATCCCGATTTTGAGTTACAAACAAACATACATACATACATACAGGTGAGGCTAAAATAAAGCATGTTAAAAAAGTGCTTTTCATCAAACTCTGACAGCCAAGCCCCTATGAAAAAGCTGAGTATACATATGCTCATCTGCACTAAGAATATGACATGCAACAGCCCAAAAATAGAAAAAATGATGTCCACAATATATCTGGGTGTAGTTATTTACCAACATCTGAGGTGAGAAGGATACATTTCCCAAGTTATAAAAAAATGAGACTTGTCATGTTCAAATTCTACACCCTTAGGGGTATACTCTCTCGAAAAAATATAATAATTTTCATAATTCTTTGGCAGAATCTATATTCAGATATTGTATTGTTGTGTTTTGTGTGTTGTGTTGTGGTGGAGGGGCATTCAATAATGCCATCAATTACTTACAAACAACCCAAAACTCATTATTGAAAATTACATTTAAAAGAGCTAGACATTTCCCAATGGAGCAACTATACAGGGAAACCAAAATGCTCAACATCAGATCCGTATACTTACAGCTACCACTGTTTCATATGTATGCTCTTGAATATACAAGAATTCTGTTGTATCGCTAACAAAACGACAAAATCAGTCGAAAACTTTCATATAAAAAGTTCCGCCCTTTGAAAAAGTCGTACCCATAGATTCGTTTTTTCTTCTGATCTAAACTGTACAAACCTTCTTTCGAGACCCCTGAAAAAAATTTCAAAAAATAATTAAATTCAAACCGACCTTCAAGCAACATATTCAACAGAACCCAATAAGATTCAAAATATTTTTAAAATACAAAAGATTCTAAGATTCACCTCAAAATCCTGCATCGTTGACCACCATTCCCTTCTCTGCATTATCATCATCATTATGATTTTATTGTCACCATTATTATTTTCATATTCAATTATAATTTCTTTTTTTCAAAATTTGTAATATTATTTGTATTCTTTGTTTTCGTTCACATTTTTCATTCTCAACTTCATTCACTACCACTGCTGTTATATGCATAGAAAAATTATTACAGAAGTTGAATACTTCTTTAAGGTATATTTCACCCCACTCTGGAAGAAGCAAGATTAATGTTGTATAAAGATATATACATTGTTTTGTATTTCAGTATGTATTTCAATATTTCAGTATGAATTAAAGATGTGCTGGCGTATTTAATGGGTGAAATATCATTTTGTAAATATTGTTTATTCAATGATTTTCTCGTATTTAAGTATTCCAGTGTTATTCGATGTATTATATGAAGCCTATTTTTTTAAGAAGGTTATAAATTTTTAAAATTTTGATTGCTCTAACGAATTACGCATTATAATGTTTTTGTTATTTTCCTTTAAAGCTCTTCATAAATGAACAAACTTTTAACAAAAAAAATATGCCTATAGTTACTTTTAATATAGGTAATTCAGTCAATCAAGAAGACGTATGATCAAACATTTAGGTCTAAAAAAACGTCATTGTTTACTGTCAATGAAGAATCAAGTAATACGTCTCCTTCTTTTACCTCTGTGATTATATACACCAATTAATTTGATTTCAAACGTTCTATATTTAGAAATATTGACAATTCACTCTTGTTTCTCTTCTGAAAAACTAACAATAAACGAATCAACAAGAAAGATGTTAACGGATCTATTGAAAAACTCAGTAACTAGTACATGAGAAGCTTTAACTTCGATGATTCATCTGTAAATAACCTAAAACTGGAACTTGGAATAGTTACGTTATTTGAATTGAGGGGGTTATTTTTTAGGAGTGATTAATTTTTGGGAAACAAAGTTTTTGGCTTTCTTTCCCAAAAAGCTACGTTATGTTGTCGATTTTGATCAGAGTGAGAAATATAAATCCTCCCATTATTTTTCACAATGATGGCAAATATATGCAAATACAATCTTTACAAATACAAATTCTCGCATCACATTTCGCATTTCATCAAACTATAATTTGCACAATATCCTATTCAACCTCTACTTTATTGACCTTCAACATTGCTAGATTTATTCCATAGTAAAAAACAAGTATCAAATCAGGTCAACAAGTCATTGTATTGAACTTCTGTTTGAAAGCATGCTTAATAAACTTTCATCTCTATTTTAATTTGGGTGTTATCTATTCTTATGCAAAAAGTCATTTCAAAAACAAAGAAAATTATGAGAAAATGAGGTATTCACTGTGGGGCTACAAAAAATTGAGCTATACGTCGGTCAAATATGATTCCCTTCCAGAAACTTGACGAGTTCGATCACGCCATATGAAAATTCTCAACTTCAATATCGATAGTCCTATATGTTGAGTGGTTCAATATTTATCAAAGAAAATGCTTTCAATCATAAAACCTAATGTTGGTTCACCATTAGCATCCAAGAGAGATTATTCAATGTTTTGGTTGGTTTCTGGGTTTTTCCGTGGTCTTCTTCGGTTATAATATCCAAACGTTTCAACCGTCATCTTCAGTAGCATGGTCGAAATACTCTTCTCAACGTATCAACTGAAACTTAAACGTTCCCATATTAGAGAGTATAATGGGAAAATCGTATGGAGTTGAAACAAATATCTGAACTTTCGAAGGTGATTTCCAAATAAGCAATTAATCATTCTTATTTACCACAATATGATTATTGCGCTGCATATGATGGAAATTGGGAAATACTTATGAATGAAGCTTCTGAATGAAGCATGCACGAGGTGCATTGCCATTTTCTATAAAGATAAAATTCTTTTGAAAGAGATCGGTTATAAAATGATGGAAAGTTGTTTAAAATTTTTGACCTAGGTACATGTATACTATGAACTTTGGAGGAATTACAGATGACTCAGATGATGAATTTCTTTTGAGCACAGAATTGTGAACTCGTAGGTATTATGGCAATTTTCCCAATGTCTTATACTGTCAGCTATGACCTATATTCCTAATACACAATTTGAATGAGCAGGTGTGAGCCATAATGAACCATCGCATAAGAGAAAGGTCACGTCAAACTTTTTTTTCCAGGATTGCCGAAAATTCCATTTTATTCAGAAAAGAAATATGTGTCGATACTACGAAAGGACTGTTTTTCCGATGATAACTCCAAACAGGAACTAATTCAAAAACAATACACTTCACCGATACAATTCAATAGGATTACGTCAAGCGCCTCTGTACTTTCATCCTCAATTAACGATATAAAAAATATTGTACGACTAAGTTCAATGATCGAACAAGAACAGAAAAACAATTTATTGTATAGGTATCCTTTCTTTGATCTTTTCAACATGATGCATTAGCCATCAACTCCACGTCGAAATAAAATTGATGTTGATAATAATTTCAACTCCACGAATAACATTGACTGTATTTCAAAAAATGGTTTGAATTTAAAGAGACTTTAACAGGAAGTTACGACAGAAACTGTTTTGGAATAATTTTCAGAAACATTAATACCTATCAACATATGTCGTTATATGAACGAAGCAACTTTGTATAAGTGCTATTATCATTTATGTAGTAGGTATAAAAGTGAACGGATTTGAGAAATCGGATAATTGTTGGGTGTAACGCAATCAGAAACGAAATTAGTGTTTCGGGAGTTTGAAAGTCGATGAGGAGAAGAGTGTATTCTTGCATCCGAGCGGGGGGTAGTCATGTTCAACACTTGAAAAGGAAAGAAAAACAAAATTTGAATCCCAACAGATGAATCCATTTACATGACAATATGCAGTATAAAGACTTCTCAAGCTAAATATACATATACCTAACAAAAGATTGTCATATTAAGGATTTGAAAAATTTGAATTAAGAAAAAGATGACGTACTAATTAATTATTATTTGTAAATAACATGAAATGTAGTTGTTAGTTCCTCTAGCAGGGTACACGCCATAAGTTCTAAATGCAAGAAAATTCAGAAAAAGGCTTGGCATATTTTTCAACGTTTCCTTATGTACATTATAGAGAGGATACCAAATCAAAGTAGCGTACTCTAATTTGGAGCGAACGAGAGATGTATAAAGTATGGTTAAGGCAGTAATATTGGTGAATGATTCACAATTGCGCAGAACAAAGTCAAGCATTTTTCTAGCCGATAACACTACAGTAATGGTGTTTCCAACAAATGTCAACCTGCTGTCGAACGTCACCCCTAGGTCTTTGACAGCTTCTTCGCGAAGGAGTACTTCATCCTCGAAAGTTTAAAAATACTCAATAATATTGGCATTACGAGTGAAAGAGCAAACTTTGTACTTTTCAACATTCATTGCCAATTTATTGATTTGACACCAGTTATCTATCAGGTCTAATTGAGACTGGAGGTATAGGAGCAGCTTTTTAAACTTGTGATAGATGAAAAGATCTTCAAATCGTCTACAAAAAGTAAGTTGCCACACGAAAGGTGAGGTCATTAATGAAGATGAGGAAAAGATGGGGTCCCAGTTTGGAGCCTTGTGGCACACCGGATGGTGATGAGTATAGTGTAGACGCAAATCCTTTATAAAAAAATGGTTCTGTGATCCAAATAAGAGCGTAGACGTTGATTTAGTAAGAGATTTGAACCCATTTGAGCTATTTTCTCTAGTATATGCAGTGACTAATTCTGTTCTGGTAGATTAAGAAATATTACATGTAATTTTTGGTAATATATTGTTATTGTCGATTCTCCTTCGCTCCATGTCTTCGAAACAAACGCCATATAAAAAATCATAAGGATAAAAAACCCTTAAAATAGTCTGTAGTTTTTGGACAACTTTTAAAAAACGTTTTTGATTGAAATTTTCATTAATTCTTTATTATACTTTCTAAACAAAAACCATCTAAACAAGCACATCTCCTAGCAACACCTAGCATTTGAAGGAAATTGTAGGGCACTACATTACACCCCCCTTAAAAAAATATTAAACACGGAAATGAACTCTTCTTGCAAAGCGAGTTACATAATTTGATTTTTCTAGATTTTCATTTCGATTTTCTGATTTCTTCTTGAGAATTCCATTTGGTGTATTTGGAAATTTTGCATTTTCAGGTACATTTTCATTTGATGATTCTATAAAAGCTGGCTTCAACATATCAATCGAAATATTCTTTTTTTTTCCATTCACTGAAAGTGTAGAATATTTTTAGATTCTTTCTAAAACCTTGTAGGGACCAGAATAAGGAGTTTTCGATGGTTTTTTAACACAATCTGTTCTTAGAAAAACATGTGAGGTATTTCGCCATTTCTTGTGTACAAACATTTTTTTCTCTCCATGGTTTCTTGTAAAGTTTTCAAAAATTCTATATGCGATAATTTCTTTTCTTTTCCATTGGTTAATACAAAATCTCCTGGAACACGTAGCGTAGA
>WOGN01001639.1:0-18641 GCA_015342105.1 Leptinotarsa texana
ACAAACATTGCATTCGGAATATTTTCAAGGTGAAACATCTATAGCCGCACGTAGAATCGATTGCTGGCGTGGCGACACGTACCGTGGTGAGTCGTCGCCACACTGAGCTCGGATACTTGTAGTCTATATAGTTTTATCCACTACACTATACATAGCCTGTGTACTAAATAAATGGAAATGAAATATGGCTGACAGTGATAATTCAGAAACTGAAAGTGAGCAACTTCCTACAAAGAAAGGAAAATCACGCTACGACATACTATCAAAAGTCATCAGAAAGTCAATATTTTTATATTTCATAGTTAAAGTGTGCATTCATATTGGTGCATTGAGCCCGCGTGTATTTGGTAGGTCTGAAGGGTCAGTAAATATAAAATCTACTCTATAGGTAGATTGAAATTCACACTATTCTCATAGCATATAATATTTTTTAATCAATCGTTAGTTAATTTTAATTTCATTCTTATGAAAAATTATGCACTGAAACACTTGCTTGAAAAATAAATTTCATAAAGACTAACAAAATTGTATTTCAAAATCAGCTGATAGCAAGCAAGAATGAGAAAATTCATTCTTGCTTGCATTCTTGTTATTAACAGGAATGTCAAAAAATTAAATAACTAAATTATTTTCTAATGATGGCGGAATTTATATTGAGACATTTATTATTGATATCATTAATTTAACATCTTGAGTAATATATTGCGATAACTGACTGGAAAAAATTCGATTTATTTTATTTTTACTCTATGCCATATTAGTTCCTGTCGTAATATGTTCTTTTATGCATATTACTTGTACATTCTATTCGTCTCACCACAAAAATACAACTATTCGCAGTTTTCTGTTCTCTCTCTTCACATATATTCGTTTTGAGAACATAAAATCCTTCCACTCATATTTCACAGCCAAGCGAACACAATGGATTCTTCCTGATCTTTCGAATTATCTCGCCCAATCGAATCTTTTCATATCCACAACGGTGGAAAATGTTCTGGAAAGAAAATAATTTTATTTTCTGCTGTTTTATCACAAGAAGCAATTCAAAAGTAAGTATTTTGAGAGATATGGAAAAACGTGAGTTTTAGTTTATCAGTAATTATTTCGATGTTAGGTAGCTTCGATAGGTATGTCATTCAGTTAAGCTCTAGAATAGGTGTGTTTATGCTAGTATAGACATGCCTAAAGAAGTTATTATCGCAAAACAAGTGTGGCGTTTTTGTAAAAATGTTCAACGGAAATCTCACAATAAAATGTGTTTCGAATCCAGATAGATTACCATCTCCATTCTCTGCAACGTTATCCTCATAACCCATATTTCTGTTCCGATGCAGTGTCGCTATCTCCATCATGTGAGTCAATAATCAGATCATCCACAATGGTGTCTTACATGGGATTATTTGACATGAAATCGTCCTTAAATTTATTTGCTCGAGATTTCCATTGATCGAAAAAAACTGTTCAAAAAAATCTTCGCAATATTGTAAGACATCCTTGGAAGTAACATTTTTATTTGTCACAAAATCATCCAGTCCAGCCCAAACTACCTCAACTGGATGCAAATCCGGGTAATATGATGGTGATCATATAATGTTGTTATTTGCTGCTAAAAAGAACTGATCTTTTCTATACCATTTTCATGAAATTCATTAAAATACGGCCTTATATCACAGATGAGTTTAATTTACTCAAAACATTGATGACAGTACGCAATGTAATGTTCAGCCGGGAATGTAAGGTTAGTGTCTTATTCCAAAACATTGACGTCCGCCAATGAGGATAATAGTGTTCCATGTAAGTGAAAGTTTTTTTCATATACTATATTGTGTAGCAATTCTGTGAATGATATCTGATTCAATTCTATAATGAATGTTTGGAGTACAAACTGAATAGGAAAAAGTGTTTTTTGTATAATTCATTGTACATATAAAAGTATTTTTCTTTCGCATAATTTGGTGTTCTTATGGAAGTAATTGTTTCGAGAGGGTGTTTTCTTCCAGTTTGTGTCTGAAACTTACTTATTTGCATGATCTACACATCTTTGTAAAAGAATTTATTTCAAAATTGATTGATTTTTTCCTTTCTTTGGAAGACTCCCATATTTTTTGTATAAAGATGAAGAAATAGAAATCCAACATATGTCTTTCTCTGAAAAACAAATGTATGTAACATGGTTTACACTTTCCACATCTCCCTCAAAAATTTCAGAAATATTCGATAGAGGCATCCCATGGCCACTCTCGCAATCTTTTTATTTATAATGCATTATACAGTGAGTTTTAAAAATTTCGCAGTGCAGTTTTTCGTTCTGTTCCAAAATTAAATTTTACTGAAGTTGACACCAGGTACTAAACTCATCCATAAGTTTATTTGATTCAGTAACAAGTTGTTCCGCGTTATGGTCTCATATTTGCGAACATGATTGTTCAACAAACGATTGTGACAGTTATTCATTCATATATATATTTAATGACGAAGGGCCAAGAACTGAGCCTTGGTATACAAAGTCCTACACATTTCGTAGATGAAAAACAACTGCCAATTCACTGCAATTTGTTATATTACTAGGCAAATCCGAGATTAGTTGAAGGCTCAATAATGACGGAAAATATTTTTTCTCGATATTTCAAAGACTTTTGACTGTGTATGGTATGAGGGTTTGCTGGCCAAACTTCGAAACTATGACTTATCGGATCACTTCCGTGTATGGCTCTTCAGCTTCCTGCAAGAACGTTCCCTGCAAGTGGCCGTTGATGGATATCTCTCGAATACTTTCACCATCAACGCTGGTGTTCCCCAGGGATCCATATTGTCTCCAACACTCTTTTTATTGTATATCAACGACTTATTGGAAAACATCAAGAATCCAATATATTGCTTTGCTCACGACAGCGCACTTTTCTCGTCATTCCATTTGAATTCCAGGACATCATCTACAGAGGCACATCTTCACTGACAGTAGGAGGTTCCATATCTTAATGAGTATCTAGAAGTCAGACAGTTATGCTTTCTGCTTCGGTAAGTTTATTGGGGGTTGAAATGGACACCAATATGTCTTGGCAGAATCATGTCTCTGGAATTGCAAAAGCTGTTTCGCAAAAGCTTGGAACAATATTCCGAACCAGAAAACTGTACACATCCAGCAACTTTTGATGTTCTATATAGTTCAGATCAGACCTTCTTTGGAGTATTATTCTCATGTGTAGAGCTCTGCCCCCAAACATACCCTGAAGTTGCTGGATTCCATCCAGAAAAGAGCCAACCGCATTATTGGAAGGGCGAACATCAAGTGCTCTTGATAGCCTGGAACATTGAAGAAAGATTGGAGATTTCTCTCTCTTCTATGGATACTTTCACGGGAGGTGTTTAAGTGACTCTGCACTTTTGATTACATCAAGAGCGGTACATATCAGAAATACGCGACGGACTGTGGCTGCTCATCGTTTCGAGGTTCAACTCAGTACACCTTGAACTTCATTGTTTGAGAACTTCTTCATCTGGAGAACTGCGTTTATGCGGAATAAACCTCCTGAGAACGTTTTCCCAAATGGATTTCATCTCCAGCGATTCAAATCCAATGTGAATCGCTACTTTCGCATGGGCACCGTCAAAGAGCGCTTTAAGAATTTTTCTGTAGTACTTGTGTATTTTCCTTGAAAACAAAAATATGTAAATTAGGCAGTTATTTATCATCATTAGGACCATACATTTACATTTCATCCCACAAAAGTACTTCTAATGATCACTACATGAAAACTCACATCCAGAAACAAGTTGGCGTTTCAGGCATTTCCGCTCGTGTGAAAATTTCACATTTCTTGATTAGTTGTTTACGGAATCATTTGAGGCGTGACTTCAACGCGAAGTGGCATGGCACGCTTGTATACGTTCACTCATGAAGAAATCAAAACAGGGGATAATTGAAACATTACTCGCGATATCGACTGTAACGTTAACATCTTGGTGGTGGGTTCAATTTTGCCTTTAATAATCGAGGCGAACATTTAATTGAATTATATAGATTGAATTATATAGGAGGTTACACATAGAAAAGGGTGAGAGAATGAAGGAAAAACAATGAAATAATTCATGGTGTAAATTGTGTAAAAGTTGAAATATAGACAGGTTTTATAGAGTGTAACGGCTACTGAAAGCATTAAACCTGGTGAAACCGAATAAAAAAATGAAACATTACTATGGCTAGAACATTACTATGGCAAATGATCATTCATTCATTTGTAAATGATAATCATTCAGTTCCATTTAATGAAGTTCATGTTTATGCTCACACTTATTCATATTCTTCTTTAGTTTTTATATCAATGCTAGCAAGACACAATTTATTATTTACCACACAAAACAGAAAACGGCTGAAAATATAGATTCATTTAGGGTAAACGACTCTAGAAGAAGTGCCACAATATTAAATTTCTAGGTGTAACTATGAGTGATACATTTGCTTGGGAATCTCACATAAGTGGAACAATAAAGAAATTAAACAGTAAGCTTTACCAGATCAGATGTCTTTAGAGATTTAATAATATAAATGTTCTGAGAAATTATTATTTTGCGGAAATACAATCCCGACTATCATATGGAATTTTGTTATGTAGCATGTCGTATTCAGCACAAAAATTATTCCTAGTACAAAAAAAATGCATACGTTCAATGTTAAAGATGGAGGAGGAAGAAAATTTATCGTGAAGTTGCTATGATTTACTTTTGTCTTTACATTTCGGTTAGGTATTGTTATTTGTTCAAAGTTCTATTTTCATTGGAAAGGACACAATGTCTGATTTAACTCATACACACCTCATTTATCAAAATTTGATTGATGATTATGTCTCCGTATTTTTTCATTGGCTCACCAAACTCGGTGAGATTTGGATCCAATAACTGGAACATATTTCGATGTGGTTATTTTCTTTCGGAGTACAAGTTTAAATATATTTCCAATGCCTTAACACCGTTTCTATCGTATTTGTAATAAATTTGTAACATATCTCTCAAAAATTCAGTGACTTATACATTAACAATATGTCATTGGGTGTAACAATTTGAAAGTCAAATTTTGAAACATCAAAGTCGAAGCCTATTATGATAACAATTAATTTTTTTCAATATCTCCAATTTTTATAAAAAGAATGATAACTTTTGATACATCATTGAAAAGGTAAAATCTGGCTATATTCAAAACAGAAAGGATCCAGTGTAGCTCCCTTTAGAAAAAATAAAGTGGTGACGGTGACCGGAAGACGAAACGTCGGATAGCAAATTTGAAAACACCATTATGTAGCAGGGAAAAAGTGGCAATGTAACAGTGCAATTTATTTTCGAATCCTATGAAAAATAAAACCAGAAAAAAGTGAAAACCATTTCCCGAAATTTCTGTTTCTTCCCGAATATCTTCGGATATACTCGGAATTTCAGAACTTACTCAACGGCATATTGTTAGTCAGGAAAATTCTCAACTTTTCCATAATTTAACCATCTTCGTATCTCTCATAGTTTCCGATATCCCAATGGTGTGAGTATCGAATTTGAAACACCTTGTATATTGAAGTGAATATCGAAATTTTCAAATATAATGAAAAAGAACCTGTTCCTTTCAAATCAAAAGAGAAATGGGTTTTTATACCAGAAATGTGAGACATAGATTAAGAAAGAAAGAAAGTAGCTACATTTTTTTTGTTCAATGATGAAGAAATAAAAAGTCAAGAAACTTTTCTTCCAAAAAACCTGCTTGTATGGAATATTGTTTGACATCAGTTCTGATTTTAGAAACAGGCAACGCAAAACTGAGAGGAAAAGACTTGAATGAACACGAGTACGAACAGTAAGTCTGTTGAAGTCAAAATGGCCAAAGGGTAATATAATCCAGTCGTATAAAAAACAATTTTCAATTTAGCGAAATCTCGACGGAATAGCTGCAAAACCTCTAATCCATCGAACCGAGACGAAACTTTTTATATTTGTACGTGAAATTCCGGAAAACTAATTAATCCTCCACTAGAAGCGAAGAGAAGTGAATTTCAACAAGAAATCGATTCCCGTTCATTAAATATTCCTTGCAAATAGCTTCGGCTGGCATCCATGAAAGAAATCGTTAAGCTTTTTCGTCGCTCGTAATCTGATTCAGGCAGGTGTATATTTCATTCAAAAGTGATATTGCTGAATCCACGACAGTATATAATCATTCAGAAAAGAGATCTTGTCATTGGAAACGAATAAATCAGGTTTATATTGGCAGCTAGTGAATCATTCAGACGAAAATAAAGAAAGAAGTGGAGATCTTTTGAATAATATACTCACACCTTGTGGAATACATACATGAATAGCTTTGAGTTCGAACATTTCAAAATTGAAATTTCCATTTCATTTTTTGAAGTAATGAATCCGATTTTGGGATGTTTTCCAACTTTTATTTGTGGTGAATTGAATATTCGAGTATGTGGAGCATTAGACAGAACCATTCCCAATTGGAGGTTGAATTGTACAATTAGGATATATAACTCTCTTACTATGGAACAATGTCACCCATCATAATAATTTTAGAATTTTCACAATGGATTTTATTCAAAACTCGTTTTGCAACACTGTAGCTGTTGCCAGGTAGTAAAAAATCGTAATGAAGAAAAAGTAATTGAATTTTTTTTTGTTTTCCACCACTTTTATTTGTAACTGACGTTACTGCAGTTTCATCCTATAACGACATTTTCAAACTCACGGATTAAACTAACAATGATTGATTAAATTAGCCCCTACAGCCCATTAGCCTAGTGTAGGTAATAATAGAGGTACTTAGCTCGATTGAGTACCGATGAGTGATTCCAAATAATTGAGTTTGCAACCCTTCCTTGCATAGTGCAAAATTTCGGTATCGTTTAGATTCTGAAAGTTGTGGTTGCATGCCAAGGAATGGTTTGAAAACGTCCAATAATTTTTACCACAAACATGAACATTGTCCCACATAAACACTATTACACTCCGGACACTTAGGTTATAAACTCCATATTCTTCAAATTTTCCTCTTTATCTTTGGCATTGAAAAGGAAATCAAATAACCTGGCATGTGGTCTAAATTATCACTGTTCTTTTACCAAAATATGTTAGAGTTACCAATTTCTTGATTTCTGATTGTTTGATCTGAGGGTATATTAATCAGTGAGTGAATTTAGGGCTTTGTTTTTTGAATAACTTCTGGATTGTATATGCGTTGAAACCATTATTATAACCTATCTGTTAGCAGATTGTTAGCAAACAAAGGCAGTGTATCAAGAAAGTTTCGAATCTTTTTTATTCATAATTATACAATTCTCATATGACAGTAGATAATAACTCCACTTATTGGATAAACGACTCAATCTGGCAATATAGGTAGATTTTGAATAGACTGTATGATATAAGTTCTAGGAAACAGATAAAGTTCTGTCAGTTTTTGTCAAACCTTTAGCAGAATAATTCTGTTGAAACTGATGATTTAGAAAGCAAAATTAATACTCACATTTTCTTGCATTGATTATGCTTTCTGAATCTACCTGTTTTGCCTGAATTGATAATATATAATTTTCAGTTCTGACATGAAATGCCAATATTCAACCTGTTTCTTAGAAGTTGTATTGTACCGAATTGTTTATTCAAAATCTATCTATTTCACCTGATTCATCTATCCATCTAATGAGTATTGTCACTACCTACTGTTCTGTGAAGGACATCATATAATTCCCATCATGGATAATGATTTTCATCAAC
Source organism: Leptinotarsa texana (assembly GCA_015342105.1). Taxonomy (NCBI): domain Eukaryota; kingdom Metazoa; phylum Arthropoda; class Insecta; order Coleoptera; family Chrysomelidae; genus Leptinotarsa; species Leptinotarsa texana. Next base: position 7,753 of record WOGN01001639.1, read on the forward strand.
TAACGGATCAGAGTATTAACAAACAATAGTGTTACAACAACTGACCTCAAAATCTGAGAAAATGCCGATTACTATATCAAAACGAAATATGTCTTCGATTGAACACAAACATTTACCTTCAGTTACCATCCGTAGAAGTACTCTATTGATGATACATGTACAATCTTACATTGCTCCTTCTATGACGATATTGAACATTTTCTTTTGGATATCATGATAACATCCTTTGGAATCAATGTTGTTTCGTATGATTTGATAATCAGAGAAAAAATTGTAAAATCATATCTTCGATATGTTGAGGTACTCATTTCAATTGAAGAGTATATTTAATAATCATTAAATATTCAGACTAATGAATATGAACAAATGAACAAATGAAGAAGAAAAATTTACAGACTTCCTACCTTTCCATTCATAGATGTTTGAGAGATACCATGACGTGCAAATACATTTGGCAAAGTTGGTTGTGAAAAGTCAAAAATTGTTTTCATTTTTCAAAACTAAACAAATCGTCAGAATATGACAATATAGGAACCATAAATAGAAGTAAGTCCATGATGAATTTTTGGAGGATTTATATGGTACTTTATAGTCCAGAAGTAGAAATAGAATTTCAGTGTTGGGTCGTCAGTTGTGAACGTTGTGGGAGAAAATAAAAACAAAAACCCAGGGGTAGGGTTATTTTCCAAAAGTTCTTGTGAAGCCTTTGAAAATGTATATAATAATTACGTCTCGGAATATTCCTAACGAAACAAGTGAGACAGAGAAATAGAAACATTTTCCATTTTCCAATAAAGAGCATATATCTGTAAAGGTAACGAAATACTATACAGTTTTTATGAAATCAGGTTTTTATAACAAAAAAGTCATTTATTTTGTCATGCCATATTGATTCCTTTATGGAACCTTTTTTTTTAGAATTTGAGTTTAATATTGATCATTATTGTTGGGTTGAATAGTTTCACGATAGCTGTGAAAAAATGATCATCTGCATATTCAGGTCACTTTTCCAAACAATTTTTTTCAATTTTCATGTTCATCTTTCATATCACATTCAAAGTTCGAAATCGGTGTGATTTTTATAAAAACAGAAACCTGAATCACTTTTTTACTATGAACAGTATTTTTTAATCAGAAAATGCTTGAAAACGTATTCAAAATTCTTGATATTGTTTTTCAATTCGACCCATCATGAAAGCAGTAAAGTATGAAACTGAAATGGAAGATTTCGATTCAATACATTTTATAAATTTGTATACTGTTCCTGTTTTTTGATCAAACTCACTTTAATATTTATGTAGTGTGAAACAATTTATTCTGATAGTAATTGTGTTCAATATGAAAAAATTTGCTTAGAATAAAAATGATCAGTTCCGCTAGAACTGTTTCTTATTTTCTCTCTTATTTTTCATGTTTTTGTATTGAAATCTCGACAAACATGGCATTAGAAATATAAAAAGCAGTCGATTTAATGGTACAGATGCTAATCAACCAATAATTCGATATAAAGAAATGAAATAGTCAAGCCTGTTTCAGATATACCTACATAGTAGGTTGAATGTACTGACGCCTATTAGATAACAAAATTCTTTCATTGTATTTCATTTCTCATCCTAAGTTGAAGCGAACAACAAAAATGTCACTTCATGTAGTGGACGAGGTACTTACCAACTGCATATCCGAAATTTCCCCGATTCCTCTGAATAAGGAAGCAAAACTTCCTTATCAGTCAGTGGGCTATGCTTGAAGGCAGACAGTAAACAGATCTAAAGAAATGAACTTTAAGTGTTCAATGCACATCGTACATTAGATGGAGTGACATTTTTGTGTTCGCTCCAACTCAGGACGAGGAATAAAATACTCTGAAAGACTTTTGATTTCCAATTATGGAATATCACTGACTTTAGGTCGATGATGGCCACTATCTTGCACTGACGGGTGGCTAATGAGCCCGAAACAGGTCTGCACGTGTGCCCGTTTCAAAATTGAGGGTCTACTCTTTCAGTTGTATTGCCAATTGTATATGCAGGAAATTTTATGTGAGGATTCCTGCACTGACGCCTGTCGAATATAATCCAACGCTTTTCGTAGTATTAGCTAGGGAAGTAGCTATTTTCTGATAGGCGTCAGTCTTTTCAATCTATTGTGTAGGTATATCTGGGACAGGCTTGAACATTTAAAATCCATTTCTTTAAATCTGTTTACTGCGTCTTCAAGCATAGCCCATTGACTAATAAGAAAATAATTCGAGGCACCTTCTTGACTAAACTGAATTTCTATTCTCGAAACCCTGAATTGTGATTTCAGAAATAGTTATAACTTGAACATGCCAAAGAACGAAGGTGTGAATGCACTCACCGCGAAACAGAGTGTAGATTCCAAGCGGCATGACAAGTATCGCCACCATCAGGTCAGTGACGGCTAACGACATAAGAAAGTAGTTGGTGACATTCTGCAGCCTCCTTTCCCAGCAGATAGCTAAACACACCAAAATATTTCCTGCAGCTGTACCTACAACTAAACCTAGAGCGGACAAGGCCCACCAGTTAACCACTTCCTCTTCGATATAAGTTGAATTGGTGAGGTTGAAGGCGATAGACAAAGTATTGTAGAGGATGAGAGATGTATTACTGATGTGTGGGTCTTCCTTTGCCATGCCTGTGATGTCTGTGAGTCTGCAAATAAGGAGAACTGGGTATATTCTTGCCATGCTGATCTGACTGTGTACAAGGATGTTTGTTAAATAGTCTGTTTTATCATTTTTTCCCAAACCCATTGGAACAACTGCTACCTGATGATTGAAGACTGCTTAATAGTTTTGGTATAATGTCTTTTACACTATTCATAAACTGATACTTCTAGAAAATATTCGTGATGTAAGTACAATTGGTACTTTCAATCAATTAATAACTAATTTACATCTTGGCATCCATCGAACGAATGATTATTTTGAATACAATTTCAAAAGTAAGTTTCATGGAATATACTCATCATCATTTTCAGTTATTTCTACAAGAAATTCAGACTGAGAGATTACATTGGTTGCAACTTGTGTACAATACTGATCAGAAAGGTGAATTGGTATAAAAAGGTTGATTTACTCACATCAAAATCCTCAAACTTAACGAAGTTATCAACGCTGACGAAAAATCATACCAACACTAGCGAAACTATTAGTCCACTTATTGGAATAACAACAACACTAACACTGTATAATTAACACTTCTAGCACTATTGACACATATTTCAAACACTGAGAATTGCGACAATAGTATTGACTACGATCTGTTTTCATTGAAGCACCCTGTATCAAGGACGTACGCTTGAAACGATTTTCCTTTTTAGGGGTTGATTTAATCCCTGCCTTTTATTATTATACCTCCAGAAGTAGATTAGGTACGGTATGAGTGATATATTAATTTTAAAGTAATCCGAAAGTACACCAGATATTAGCCACACCACATAGATGGTAAATGGAGATTAATTCACAGCGTCCGTATGTTTGTCTGTGCGGAACAGGATAAGGGATGATTAATTAGCCCCCAGCATAGCAGAAGTTCGAACAACGGATCCTGCAACAGAAAATTCATTTTAGAGTCCATGTCGGTGTCGAAATGAAAAAATTTGCTATAATATATGGAGTAAGTGAAATACATATCGGGTGGCCACTTTGCAATTGAATTGTATGTGTAACTTCGCAAATATAAGAGTTGAAGTGTTTTCAGGGATTTTTCGAATCAACAATTCATACTTGAATCATACAATTGGGAGAAAAATATTCTTGTACCTATCATTTGCAAACAAAGTCGTAGTTATAGCATATTGAGAAATATACAACATTGGCTTCAACTTATAGGTTTTGAAATATTTAACTTCAGTCTTAGTACGTACCTGTTGATTTTATATTCAAGTTTGGAATATCATTTCGATATATCGAATTCACCTATAGTTATTTGAATATTATAAATTATATTATAAATGCGTTAAGTTTGTGAGGATGGATGAATGTAATGTATGTATTTAGGTTTATTACTTTTTCAGGCCTGAAAAGCTCAACGGATTCAAATGTAAGTTGGTACATAAATAGATCATGACCTAGAATAACACATAGGGTAGGTTTTCATGTTGAAGTAGGTGAAACAGTGGGAAATAGCTAGTATTGTGTAAATGGGTACCTATCAATTGACTGAAACTCTTATAACGATGACACTAGAACCTTTGGTGTGAAAGTTGAATAACTTTTTTCGAGATCAATTGCCCTAACACCAAACTGATATTTTTGCATTCGACGCGCGTTTCGCCTACAACGTTAGCATCCTCAGGAGAATAAAATTGATGATTTTTCGATTTACTTAGTACTTATCATTATATTATGAGTCAATAATACCCGAATATCCATTGTCGTTTTCTGAGGATGCTAACTTTGTTGGTGAAACACGCGTGCAAAAATATCAGTTTGGTTTAACGTACAGCCGAAGCTACTGAACCTAGAATCTGGAAATATGCAGGTAGGTTCTTTGTATAGAATAAATAAGCATATAGGAAAGAAATTTCCATCCTCAAGGGGGAAAATTAAAGTACAAAGATAATATTTACTTGGGTCAGTTTTGAAGTTGGAAACTTGAAGTTTTGGGTTGATAAAAATAATGTAATTGTTTGTTCAAAATGGTCTGTTACCAAACTCAATGTGACAAACCAAATTCTACGCGGACCGAGCCGCGGGCAACAGCTAGGAATTTATATTTTTATTTTTGAAGTACACTAACTTGAAGTACAGTAACTAAAAAATATGCCAACTACACTAAGTAATGAATAGCTTCGAGAATTGAATTATGTTACCTATAAAGAAATTTCGCAAAACTAACACCACCGTCAACGATGTCTGCCCTCACGCATCTGCCCGCGTTCGGGTCGTGGCCATCACATGAGTGGTAGATATATGTTATCGCGAACTTTCATTTAGAACTATTATATTATCTTCATGTAACTCCAACAGTATAGGCAGGGGGCAAAAATTTTTTCGATTTACTTAATACTTACCATTATATTATGACTCAATAATACCAGATTATCTTTCACGACACATTGGCCCTTGTAGGCTATAGCTAAAATAATTGTAAGATTCTTATGTTTGTATCGATATCCGCCTCAAATCCCCTCTTTATTCGAATAAAATGTTGTAACCCTAACAATTACAATTTAGGCCCTTTGTTTTTTATCTTTTTCATAAGAATGAACTCTGTTCAATTTTGATTCCTATTGACAAATTCGTATTTTTTCTCTATAATGTTTTTTTTGCTGTCAATAAATTCATTCATTATTATTATTATCAGCATTATTATTCAGATGTGTGTGAAGTTCAGTCTTTTAGGCGTGAAAGAGCCTGCATTTGTCCATCCTCACAAACTTTCACATTATAGGATATGCATTATTGCATTTTATAAATACATCTGTGAACACTGGCAGATTCTTGATGGAGTTCAAGACCAGTGTCCTTGTGCCAATTCAGAAAGTCCCTAACACAAATAAATCCGGGGAATTTAGACCAGTCGACACTTTGCATTGTATTGAAAAAATATTAGAACTCGCACTTTATAATCAACTCATTGAATATTTAGAAAATAATGATATTTTACTAAAATATCAGTCAGGTTTCAAAAAACATCATTTATGTGAGTCACAATATCAAAATGGAAAGAATCAATAGATAAGGGACATTATATCATAGCCGTATTTTTAGATCTTAAAAGAGCTTTCGAGACAATTGATCGCCACATATTACTGAATAAACTGCAAAGTATTGATATCAGGGAAATAAAGAATATTGCTGGAGTTTTTTCCCAACGCCAATTCGTTATATTTACAACTCGACACGTGTTTCGATCACCAAGTGATCATCTTCAAAGAGGAAGATTAATCTTCCTCTTCTTAGGATGTCCTAAGAAATCAATTAATATTATTATTATTATTAATATAGATTCAATAATGCTTAAAAATTACAAATTCATCAGAAATTTGAGTTTTGCTGATTTTCAAAATACCAAAAATGATTCAAATTGGTGAAGACGAACTTGGTGAAATGAAGAACTTGGTGAAATAATGATGTCTACAGATGCACTGTAACAAAAATCACTGTGAAAGTAATTGACTTCAGTAGTTTATGGATGTGATTTTATAACCAATTTTTCAAGGACTCGTGAGTCACATGTTCTGAATAATTGGACTTTACCTTTAAATGTTTATATCCCGTAGTTATTCTTTTATGTGATCTTTTTCAGTTTGTAGTCAGCGAGGTATCTGATATTATCTGGGTATCATTTAATTTTCATGAGAGTGCTGAAGGGTCGCAAATTTTTCCTATTTTATGATCGACAGTTCAATTTATAGCTCATTTTCTTGGCAAGAAAAGTATTCTGGTTTTCACCTCTTCTTCTCACCTTCATACAAAATATGCTTTCAAAGAAAGAAAACAAGTAATTAAGTTCAAAATGAACTCTACATCATGCAAAAAGTTACTTTCAAACTGAAAGTTGTTTCGGAAATATGGTTTCATTCATGTATTTCAAAGTTTATGTAGAAATTGTTGGGAGTTGTTTTTCAGTTTGTATATGTAAGTAACTTTTATAAATTATCTACACAACTTTGGAAAGGGTTAATTTTGAACTGAATTGTGTTCTTCTTTCATTTGAAAGCTTCCTCCACAGTTTCTTGAATAGAAGTGAAAGCCAATGTGATTTTGTCTGAAAATTTCCCCCTTTCCATTGTGAAAATCATTCATAATCAGTAGAATCCGAGCAGAAAAAATTTATTATTGTTGTATCAAGTGGAAAAACTCATATTCTCCATTATATTAATTAAGTATTAGCTTCCAGAAAACTATCCTGAACGGCTGATTATGTATCGATGCGATTTCACTGTGAAAATGCATTGAATTGATTTTGAAAATCTGAATTTGACGCGCAGGAAATAATACGAAGGAAAAAGCGATTGTAAATGCACATTAAAAGATAATTGGTTAGCATCGTGTCGGTTGTAGAATTTAGGACGATGAGGTGGAAAAAAGTCGATTGAAAAGCGAGGAAAACGCAGATGGTCGAAATGGAACTAATAATTTAAAGCATTCACCAGAGAAGTGGAGATTAAAATCTTGAGAGGATGATTGCATTCGGATGTGGACAAGAAGTGTTGAAAAAGTAGTGGCGCTGACGATGAATTCAACAACAATCTTATACTTATATTTGGGTTGAATTTGGAAAAACACTTTACATCAACGTATTTATGTTTTGAAAATCATGAATTGTAATATGCTGAAGTTCAAAAACCATACTTTTTTCATTATAATTTTGCTTTCAAGTAACACCCTATTGTCAAATTTTCACCGAACAGTTTATCACCCTTTAAAGATTATTTTATTCGTGATGATTGACATCACACGGATTGTAGTGAATTTCAAAGAACGGTAGTAGGTTGATAATGGCAGTGAATATACTGGGAGAGCAGTGGTCTTGGGTATATTTATTTTGTGGAACAAACTTTATTTGAATGGAGAGCCACTTGATTTGATTTTACTAAAATCAAGAAATAGGAAAATAGGCTTAGGTCAGTGTATTCTTTAATATTTACTACAGACTAAGACCTCAAAAACAAATGTACGCGGGGAGAGCTGCAGTAATATCTTACAGTATTTGTTACATATACAATTCATTCGAAAAGAAATAATGGGATATAAGGCTCCAAAAAATAAGTAATCATTGTAAAGGGAATCGAATCCGACTTGGGAAAAAATTGAAAATTCCTCACCATAAAAGACCATTTTTTTGAATTTTATCAGAAACAATTGTGGTCTTTTATGTATGAGAATGTAGTCTGAAGGATTGGATATCGAATTAGTGATGCTTTTTGGTGATGTTAAGAATATTCTGAGTTCGTGAAGTATATGCCGAATTGGAGTAACTCAGTTATTGATCCAAAACTGGTCGTCAGCAAAAAAAGTATTCAGACATCCATGAGAATTCCATACCAGACAAAAATGACTGTCATTCGGGTGACGACTATCATCACACGAATGACAGTTACCACCCGAACATGATTGTGGATACTAACAATCGAAACGTCGTGGAATCTCTTAATGTTTCATTTTTATGTTTTGTTTGATTGTACTATTTTTTACTTGTAGTTTAATTCACTGTAATTTCATTTCATGGTTTTTTGCTTGATATAACACCATCCGTAGCAGATTCAACATCAAAATCTGTGTCAAATTTGAAAACACCTAACTCACGAAGACTAGTACTGCAGACTGCATTTCCAAGAATTGCATTTACCAGATACCCTGTGAGTGCGGCAAATCCTATATCGATGAAAGTAAGGCACCATTGAAATTCCACATTGCACAAGAGAAACACACATAGAGAAAAAAACAGCAAATCGTGAATAGCAGAGCATGTTTGGAGCCCCAGCTGAGTTCACTGGTTTGAAAGGAAGTTCAAAGAAGTTGTAAATGTGCAATTTACACTTGAGGAGGCTATTGTATAGCGAAACACGTGTAGCGATTTTTGTAAAATCCTTTCATAGTGAAAAATACAATAAACTTTATTGATTAGTACTTTTTACAATACTAACTTCCAGTCTGTCGAATAATCATAACGTTTGAAAACAATTATTAATTTCTTTTTGGTTTGAGTTATAATTTTGATTAATGGTACGGTGGTAATTTCGCAAAATAGAGTGGGTCATCAACATCCACTTGATAGCTTGATAAAATCAACAGTATTATGAATCAATGATGTAACTCTAACTACACTTTACATCGGACAAGTCCAAATTGAAATAAATAGATATCGATCATGGTTTTACAAACAATGTATAATGCTAGTTCATATACATATTGTGTTCAACTACTAAAGTGGGAACATTACCATAGATTAAAACAAAGTTTGTGTTTGCGCTGTAATGAAATACCGAAAGCAATCAACGTATTTCGGACTTTTTGCGGATATTGAAAACTTTTTGCTCGAACTACTGTAATAAATAAACTGATAAAAACGTGATACTTTCCTACTGTTTCAGTTCCTGTGATTTATATTGATGAAGATTAGGAAATAAAGCGGCTGTATATATTTTAACTCTATTGATTTTTGTGTATCCATAGAATTGGCGTGAAAATATGAAATGATCTATGTATCATATTAAAAATGTGTGCGTCTCAGGACGCCTGACAGACAGACAGTGATAACTTACAGTAATCTAAGTTGAACTATTCAATATTGAAATTGTTTAACATGAGAAAAAGTAGGTTAATAATTATAATGTACAATTATCATTTTTAAGCCATGTTTCACATAATAAAAGGATATCACCTGCTTATTGGTTAGATTTTTATGATATTGTCAACAGTATATGTCTATCGCACATAAAACACTGAGCGGCTGTCCGACGAGAGAAGAGGAGCCTGTCTTTCGCTGAGAGAAAATGGGATCCAGACAGACAGGCAACGTAACACGTTAGGTAAAGAAGTAGTTTACCCTCCCATAAGAAGTTATCACTTCAACAAGCAGTTTTTCCAATCACCAGAAATGCAATACTATTTCCGACGCGAGTTTAACCAACCAAGTTAGCATAATGGAGAGTTCATCAGAGCTTTATAAGTGCTTCCCTACATAATATAAAACAAAATCGCTCCCCGCTGTCAGTCCCTATGTATGCTTAAATCTTCAAAACTACGCAACTGATTTTGATGCAGGTTTTTTTCAGCAGATAGAGTTATTCAAGAGAAATGTTTGCTATACATAACATGCCTAATATAGTAGAGAAACACTGATAATTTTGGGGTCTTCTAATGTGAGCCCTACGAAATAGATCATTGTACAATAAATCTACAGTAAACGCAGTTTACTTTATTAGTTTGAAAATGTTTGTGTAGGACGAAACTTCAGTTACATTAGTTACAAATAAAAGTGGTATAAAAACATACGAAGTATTATTTCTCTTCCACCTATTTATTGATATATTGTTTTCCAAGGAAGGTATTATTCAAAGAGCAAATGTTGTTTTCGAAAACATGTTTCTTGTTTTCCTTCTTCTATATTCTTTACGTTCCTCAACCATGAATCTGATATTCAATGATTAGTTTACACCGTTCAACAATCTCCTCAAAGTAACATCAAGTCTCCATCTACTCTAAACAATTTTATGTATATGAACTGTAAGGAAAAGTTATAGGAAAACGCCTATAATAGTAATAATAATGATGAAAATAATGATGATAATATTCATTCCGTGTTAGGAATCACACGTTAAAAGGTAAGACTTCGTTAATCCTTAGTTCTTACATGTTTCAACTTCTGAGGGTTGTAGTTGGTAGGGGTGCGACAGCTGGTTAACGGAAAAACATATTTTTTCGAACAGAATGCAAACAGAAGATAGAGGTGAATAAATGAGAGGTACTCGATAAGTGTTTTTCATGCTAGTTTCGAGAAAAAAAATGCAGTAAAACTCATAAATAATGAACATACAAAATGACAATTGCGGAAATATGAGAAAATCCAATGAATATCAAATTTATCTAAATCTAAAGGTAAATATTTACAAACCATTCGCACAGACGCATATACATGTGATGTGGTTTTTTAATATAACATACATTTCAACTATAATAAATACAAAGGTTGCTGCGTGTCAGTGATATAAGATTATGACAGATGATGTGTTGGAAATTATAATAATAAATAAATAAAATAATATGGATAATCATATGTAATAATGTGAACTGATACGTAATATGAGGTTCTATCATAAAGTAATAATAATTTTGTTCACGCACACATTTTTTACATCGATAAAAACTTTATTCCAAATATTTTTTTGTCAACAAAATCAGAAATCATTTG
>WOGN01001640.1:0-18632 GCA_015342105.1 Leptinotarsa texana
GTAATAAGTGAATAAAAGTTGTCTAAGTATTATTAGTGTTGTTGTTTTTAAAAACGAACTCCAAGTAAATATCGTAACAATATTTTCGATCTGTATTTCATCAGTTCGGACTTCCATAGTCTAATATAATATAAATTGATTTGACTACCGCGAAAAAAAAATGTAGGCATATTATATCAGACAATGGAAGTCCGAACTGATGAAATACACCACGATACATTGTCAACCACCTTCAAACAAACATATTTTCGATCCTTCTGAACAGTGAGTTTTATTAAATATGAAATTCTTTAAACATCGACGCAGTTAATTTCAACGCCTTTTCTGTTAAATTGTTTCGGTCAAGTTGACCTTAATATTATTACTGAAAGCTGATAAAGGTTTCCTTTTTCTACGAAAACACATGTGTTTTGGTATTTAATATTTGACGAAAAATAATGTACCTAACTTATACTTTATTACATTTCCTCTGTCAGAATATCATACATTTCATAAGATCATTTGATCGATTTTTGGCTTGTTTTATATTGAAGTATTATACTTAGTTGGCTGCTTATTCATTCAAGTGATATATTCCTCACAAAAACTATTGACATTCAGTTTCGGGACTATTTTCAGAAAAAACCCACGTTGGCGTGAAAATATGACATCTTTATGATTGAAATTTCCAATTACACCTAGTCGATTACGCCTACCAAATGATGATACACATCTTCCTATTTAACTCTTTCAAATATCCATTTTTTCTAATCATCTTTGATTTGAAATCCCTGAAAGAATAATCTGTAACAGAATTGAAAAAAGGATTAGCTTAAAAGTAACATTTATATCAACCAAAAAAACTGAAATTACAATGAAATAAAATACAAGCAACAACCAAAAAAATCAAAAAATTGAACTATTAACACTAGATGAAAATTGTTTCGATTGTTAGTATAATCATAATCTTTATTGAAATAGGAAACCTAATATACATATCTATGACCGTAGTAATAACACTAGCACAATGAAATATAGAAAAAAATGTATGTAAAAATTTTTAAATTTAAACAATTTGAGATTTAAACTAGCATGGCTACATGCTAGTGAACATTACATACATGTAACACTGTACATACATGAACAGTGAACATTACATATAAAGATTTCAGTATCATATGTTGAGTAACATTTAAATAGATAATGAAATATAGGTACCAAACAGTGGTATTTGGTTTCATTACAGATACAAATACAGATACAATCGTCTTGCGCATAACGGATTGGAAAACATCTCAAAAAGAATAAATGACATAATTACACTAACGTGTTTCTATCTGAATCTGTTATGGATGTGTTGCAGAAATGAGGGCTGATGTTTGTTTTTAATTATGACAAAATTTATGTGACTATGACCCTATAAATGTAATATATTTTTTATCCCCTTATATTCGACCTTCAATCATTTTTGTTTTGATTGATATTACTGTTTTTGTGTGTGTGTGTGTGTATTTTGTATCTATTTCTCCATTATAAACCCCATTATAAACATTATAAAAACCAATTTCTACTTGAATTAGGGAATTGATTTGATCCTTGATTCCTTATTCTTACGATTGAAACTACTGGTATGATTGCTGCCACCCCTTTTTTGTCGAACTTTTTTTTTGATAAAAATAATATAACTTTTCATTGTCGACTCCTGTTCAGGAGACTTTTTGATTTATTCCACATACATATTTATTGGGTCGACTCCTCTTCGGGAGACCTTTGGGTCTTTGAATTCACATACAAGGCCTCCTTTGCGTGGTTATCCGAACCACTCCGGCCTAGATACTCTCATATCCAGGCCGGAGCTTTCACTAAACATTTTTGACTAAACTTTTATATATTAATGGCTTTCACATAGACAATCACAACATAGAAGCCCCGTGATAGCACATGGCATCCGCGTACCTTCTTTGTGGACGAACGTTATCAGCACGCCCATCCACTAACATGGCCATCACGAAACTCCATGTGACGTCCGACGTAAGGTGATGTTATCGTTGCGGCTTCCAAGGACCAGTCATAGGTGCATAATTAAAAGAGTGTTACACGTTGATGACGTGTAAGTTCTGTGGTGTGTAAGTTCTGTGGTGTCACACGCAACTCAAAGCCAAGTCAAAGGCGGAATATATAATAGGTTTGAGTATACGATGATATATCCACACCGGAAGTCTTCGCTTTTGTATAAAACGAAAAGATATGTTGAAAGTTGAAAATCAAATTTTCTCCCACAATCGTGTTTCGCATTGGAGCTCTTTACTATACCCTCATTATATTTGTATTGTTTCATCTAAATTCAAAAGTTTCCTCTGTTAACTCACCGCACCATCTAACACCAAACACGCTATTGACGTCGCATTGTTTCCAGAGACATTCAGTTCTGGGCCTCCATCCCACCACTTTGACTTCACGATGATATTGAAATGGCCTTTAACGGACCGCCTGGTCCATAAATATCATTATTTAAAAGTAGACTTTGAAAAACTTTCAGAAAAAAAGTGTTATTGTTAAGACCTTGAAAATTATGCCTGAAGATGACCTTGAGGAATGATTGCATATGCGAAATAACCTATAAGAAAATATAGCCTCATCTGCTTGACCTTGAGTATTCATGTACTATTGAACTTGAGCAGAGAGCATTTGTATTCACAAGTAATGAATCTCTGCTATCGACCACCTCTTACAATGAAGGATGAGTCTGGAATATCTCATGTCTGTATCGATTACGTAACACACCTTACTGTTAGAGTGTAGGCCAACCGGCGGAACGGCAGAATGTCTCGATGCAAATATTGAAATAACCTTTAGGGGATCATCCTGGCAGAGGGTCGAAATCGTACCGGGACTTGCAGTACATCCTCTCCATATGGACTGGATTCTTCCTGTTCACTGTAGCGTTTGATTGTACGGTAGCGTTTCGTGATCGTTCGGAGACATGAGATTCAAGTGAACAGCAAGCTCAAGATGAACCTACATATGCACATATTCAAGGCAATATGCCATGCGACATTAGTAGGAGGAGGTCCAGAATCGGTTATTTCCAAGGTCATGTGATGTGAGACACGAGGTAATCGAATCTTTGCGGGTTTAGAAGTCACTTCAGTGGCAAATGGTTAAAAAAGGGATTCATGTTCATTACGTATCTCAAGGTTATGGGGTTTCACGGTAATGGCTTGACTCTACGTCATATGACGCCACACGCAACTTAAGGCCAGGTCATAGGCAAAGTAGAAAAGGGGTTTCAAGATCAAAGTTAGTGTAAAGGCACTGGGGATAGTGATGGGGGAGGTTTAGCACCGTCAATAGTACCCTATTATTCGTGATATAATTTAGATATAGCTACTAGTACAAATGAGGATTAAACTTCCTTAGAGATAAATTGTTCAATTGTTCAATCTCTAATTAAATGTGCCTATTGTTTCAAACATTAAAATGAGTATAGTCGCTATCTTCAACACATTGCATATGCCATCGCGGACTATGTTGTAGACATATATCTCAAGAGGAGTAGTAGTAGCGCCATCGCCCCGACTTGTCACATTGATGAAAATAGTATGAAAATCTGTTCGGTACACTTCTTGAGGACTGCCTGCTCGGTACTGACGATGCCCAATAGGCTGAAACAGCTATCTACCTGGTGAGTCAGAATAAGACCGACAAACTCCGACGACAGATTATTCACCTCATTTTGAGATGAAAAGTTTCTATCAAGGTATGTTCTAAAATGCATTCCCTCTGAGATACAGAGTGGCTCTAAAACTCCAAAACTCCTGGAAAACAATTTTAAACTTGGTGCACTGATCAAGGTGATAATTTGAAGTTAATTTTTTTTATTTTCGTAAACCAGTGGCGTATTTACGATGAAATATGGTCATATTGTGAATTGTCAAATGAGCATTTGAAATCAGGCCCATCGATACTCAACCTAAAAGTCATATAAGTCTCTGAAAGTAAGAGTTGTCAACCTACTAAACATCTTTCAATGTTTGGAGTATTCATAATATTATTTGCAAAAAACTGAAAATAACTACTTTCAATTTGTTAAATTTTATGTTAGTGTATCATTATCAAAGTCATTTCATACTTAATTATCTGAGAAAATATTTTTCAACCATCATTTTTTTAGTGAAGAAAAACAATTATTGTGTATGAACATCTACTCAAATGATAGAAACGGTTTATAGGGTAGACTACATAGAAACGGTGTTTGTCGGTCATATTCCAACACACCCTGTAAATATACCTACTATATTTAATGCAGAAACATTTTTTGTAGGTAATATATATTATGAAATTATGAAACAACATTAGCTCTCCGGGGCGATATGATTGATTCCAGTGGCGCATTTGCTTTTTCAGCTGCAGGAAAACCCCGAGAAACCTGCAGCACCACATCATCTAAAGATCTTGATCTGCCAATGTCCTCTCTTTCATAGAATAAAATGTAGGGTGTCTCCAGAGGCTTCAATAAATTCAAGCTATCGCCAGAATATTTAGTGACATGACTATCTTCAAAGTTAAACTAGTCCGTTTCGTCGTTGACCAATGCCAATGCGTAATAATGCCAAGATTCAACGCCAGAACTACAGTGAACAATGATTGCATGAAGATTATAATAAAGTGTTAATCTATTTCGAAACGTTGGCGAAACGTTGTGAGAATAATCTTTATGAGGATAAAATACACAGAACACGGAGCGAAATCCGAGAAAACAGATCATCATACTTTATCTGTGAGAATCTTCGAGTTGACATTTCAAACCTTTACGGGGAGAAGGTATTCCAACAAACAAAAACGTTTGAGAATTTTCGAACAAAATGGTCCAGACTTCTCTGCCAACTCACCTTCCTTCGACGCTGTAGAGATCAAAAAATCATTCCGAATTGTGTAAAAATAAGACCCCTGCCACAGAAAATATCATGAGAAAAACAAGTTTTGCACTCTTGCGAGCCAATATTCATGACACCAAAAGACGACTAAACGAAATAGACACACAACTGCTTAGGCTACACATGACTTCAAGCAACATAATTCACTCGTTAAAAGCGAGAGGCCCGGTTTTGCCGGGTATGCCTACAGATACTTACGCTTTATCAAAATGTGTAATGATAGATATGTTTAAAGGATTTCTGCCCATTTCATTATATTCAGAAAAGGGCATGGAAGGTTTGGACGAAGAGAGTTTTTGAGAAAATAAAATACTTTTTCAAATATTATTGTGTGAAATGTCTTGTTTGAAGGAGTTTTATTGAACTTCTGCCCAGGATAATGCTTACTGAAAATTCAAATATGTCTTCGTCCGAACCTCACAATGCCTATGTATGTGATGTATTCTGTATAAGGGTCGCGTTTCAATAACTTTTGATAACAGGAGCTGTCTCCATCCACAATCATCGTTTTAAAAATTACTCCGTGCATTTCAAAACTTTGTTGAAATGATCCTGCAATTACATCCGATTCCATGGCACTTGAAGACAACATCCAAATTTTTTAAACAGCGATGGGGCTTTGGCTGACTTCCTTTATTTTCATGTTTTTTTACACACAACGCAATATTCATTTCTAACACCCATGCTAATGACTTTATTAGTTTTTGCACCAATCACCACACCACAACCAATGATGTAAAGTTCCTTTTATACGACCTTTTGGCCCAAAATTTATCGCATTTTACGGTAATAAATAGAATTCCGTTGACAATATTTCCAGACTCAATAGCAATTTTTTTCTTCTTCTACTGCTTCATCTATTACTTCTTGTGATTTCTCCTCTATCTTATTACAAACTCTATTGTGAAATTTATCGTGTGTTCGATGGGATCCATAAGGAATTTCTAATGTTGCTACTATCTTTTCAACATGACATTGACTATTGACATTATACCCAAAACCGCTTGTTCATTCACTTCTTCGGCATCATAGTTAGTTTTTATATTGTAATATCTATTGCACATGTTACATTTCAATTTTATAGTCGATGCGAATCCAGAACGCAGTTCATCAATAACAACATTTTGCAGAGTGCATTCAGTACAGCGATCATGATTTTCTGGAACTGAAATTATTTTCAGTGCATTGAAAAAATGGTCGATATCTATAATTTTTCTCGAAACCAAAATAATTTCTTTTTCAACAGTGTCTTTGAAATTTTTTTTTTAACATTCATTGGATTTACCATCCATTAGAGTTTTTGTATCTTCACCAGAATTCGTATGTGATGATGATATCTCTGTGTTATCGCTTTCCATTTAATCTGCAGATATATTTTCTATATTTGGATCGTTAATCTTATTTTTCAAAATTAAAGGTAACTCATTATAAATAAATAATAAAGAATAAGACACATATTTAATATTTATGGAACACATGAATGGTATGTTGTGAGTAGTAGTATAATTCACGCCCTAGTGCATAAAGTTGAACTTTATAAACTACGCGTAAAATTTGTACTTTATGTACGGCGTAAATGAACTTTTCACTTTTCCACTAAAATTCTAGTTTCGGTTCACAAAAGTATTTCTTTGAAAATCAAAAATTTTTACTTACTTGTATTTGAATAGCCTAGCGATTCTTGTTTTTGGACTAATTCGCCTTATACTCAAACTCATTCTTTTTTTTAGGACCAACCTCTCTCCAACAATGTTTGCTTTCCATATTCATATCGTCCAACAACCTTCTATTTGTCTTTTGATGTATACTAAGCACAACTTATACTTTACGAACTGAACTAAACCGTAATAAAACTTCAATAATCCAACCGCAAACCTAGAAACACGATTATGTACAATGTATTTTACGTACCACCACTGTTGAGTTACTTCTGTACCGATTTTGTGTTTATACACATATCTCGGCTACTTGCAAGCTCCACCTTTTGCCTTCCTCCCGCCTGACCTTTGCACCCCTCAGAAACTGTTCGTGAAGGGCCTGACACTGTTAATATGGGATAAGATTGACACACTAGCGGAATTCCGAGCGGAAACTGGTTTTGAGATCACAAATGAGAAATAGAAGGACAAGTTAAACCGTCTCAGCCTGACACAAACAAGGAAAAATAACATACCAAGAATTGATCCCACCAGAGTGGTTTACCACTATTCGAGCCATCACCTAGATGAGGCATCCACTGAGGTGCTAGCTAAAGGTTTCAACTTCGCTGTCGCACCAGGCTGCATACCGGTTGAAAATATAATTAGCAATGTTGAATCAGCTCTGAATAGAATAAGCCACAAGGAGACGCAAGAGTCAGTTAGACAGGACATCACACATGTACTCAGAAACGCAAAGCCGCCGACCAGAAATATACCTCATAATGAATACTAAGCATTGAAAAATCTACGAGAGAATGAGGATATCATCATAATACCAGCGGGAAAAGACAATGCAACAGTAGTGTTGAACACCATAGAATATGAATCCAAAATGATGAATTAAAATAGAAAATTATCATTTTATCAAATGTAAGTTGTCTCCTTTACTAGCCTGTCTCTAATTTTTAAGAAATTTTTCAATCTCCAGTTAAATATTGTTGGTTACGAATGTACCTGATTTTGGATGAAAAATCGTCGTTCTTGATGTTTCAAAGAGGTCTCAATACTTTTGAGGTTCAACAGTTTTCAATTTGGGTTAGAGTGTCACCGATAGCATCTTCATTTCTGTCAGGAGGTTAGAGTGTCATGGAAACAAATGAACTATTTATACCCCAGATGTCAGTTTGACAGTGAATGCATCAAAAACAGTAACAAAATGCCCATTGAACGTCTTAATGTACGAGAAGAAATTGAAACAATAAGGTTATTTCGTGATGGTGCTTGAAGTAGCAGACACGTTGCTCAATAATTCGACAGAAGACATCCGCAACGAAATCGTATTCGACATAGAACGGCAGCCTCCGTGGATAAACTTTTTACTCAAACCGGAAGTGTAATAAAGAATCGCTCCGCTGTTGAAAATCCACATCGAAATCGAACTTACCATGATGATGATAGTTAGGTAGGTAATGTCTTAGCTTCAATTCGTGACAATTTCCAAATCAGTTTGCGTGAAATGTCTGAGAAATTAAATTTTAGTAGAAAATTAGATGTCTCGTTCGTCATAAAATTAAACCTTTTAAACTAATGTTTTTGCACACATTGAGAGAAGGTAACGAATATAAACGATTAGATTTCTACTAATGGGCCCAACGAAAATTATAGTAGCCATTTTAATTCACACACTAATTTGATTTACTAATAACAACACTGATTAAGATGCAGGGACTTTATCATTATACTATTATTACATTAACTATTAAATCGGATCGAATCATGACGTCATCCTCGTTTACAGCGAAAATTTAAAATATCTTTGGTATGCCAGATTCAACTAGGAAAGCTGTACAGATATGTGATACATTAAAAGTGCTTTTCATAGAAAGTATTCGAAATTAAAAATTTGATTGTTCCATATTTTTGCTACTCACCATATTCATACAACTGTAAAAAGTCTTCTGAGAGTTGTTACATCAAATCATACAACAAAATTGAATATCTTAAATAAATACTGTAGTCTTGATTTTCAAGGAAAATAAAAATAATTTTTGGGTTCAATAATTGTGCAGATAATGTCTTCTCTAAGAGTTGACTGTGTGCTTTATCGTTTATAATTCAGGATCCAACAACAAGTATGAGACTTGTTGTTCGGAGTTAGAATCATATTATTATATGCTACACTTTCAGCTCCTTTTACTAATATATCGTATTGCTTTTTTAGGTTTTTATAACCTGCGGGATCAATAGAATATTGCAAGTTAATTGATTTCCCAAGGAATATCATGAAATCTTCAGAAACATAAAAATATAAATGAATTGAATAAAAGTTTCTCAAATCTTCAGTGATATAAAACGTAAAAATATAAATTAATTGCATAAGTTAAAAAGTTTTCCAAATCAAGAGATTAAAACCATTGAAAAACTGGAATGAAAAGTTTTGGCTTCCTACTCCTCCATCTTTATACAAACAATGTGGAAAACTTTCAAAGAGAGGAGAAATGCAATTAATTTCAAAATGAACCGAAGTCAATTTTCCCAAAAATATTGAAGAATTTTCTGCACGTAAGTACAACTTCAACTTATCTCCAACACCAAAAGATATTTCAATAACGAAATTATTTTCAGAAAGAGAATATATAATATATAACTTAAATTTAAATAAGAAAAATGTTTATAGAACCAAAATAACGAGCATGCCTACTAATTATTTCCAAAATCATCATGATGTTAAAAACTATCTGAATCAACTTAAAAAACAGTTCCATTCAACAACCACCCAAATTTGATATTACCAATATCAGATGTAACAGTTACTTTGAACAAAAAAATTATATTAAAAATCTTTAAATACTTAATAAAGAATCCCACCTCACTTCTCAACTATCCAACAGAAATCCGAGATTAGGTTACAAATTACCAAAAATTTATAAACCTACATTCAAACTTAAGACGAAACATTTAATCTATTGAAGTTCCAAATAGTAAAACTTCAGAACGAACAACTGAAATTCTAACTTGACCATATAACTTGGAAAATAATTTGAATATCATAGATCCGCTTCTCTCATCGATGAAAGGTCTTTACAAATTACAAATCATTTGATAAGTCTTAGGTAAGGCATAGGAACTTTGATTGAACGTGTGTACTTCTGATGTTTATTTGCTTGTGTGAAAACAATGTTCATAGGCAACCACCGCGAGGTGGTTGCCTAAAGTAAGCAAGGCAACTTGCAGTAAAATTATTGAAATATACTTTTTTAATTGACAAATAATTGTCGGTAATTTGTCGTCAAAGAAAAATAATTGTCGTGCATCTCCTTTTTTTATAAGGGGTAGCCCTGCTAACTTGATATAAAGTTAGCACAGCACCTGTAGTAAAATTTTTAATATAAATGAATTATTAAAACTTTCATTACTAGTATTTGTCGTTTGATTTTTATTGTGCAATTTGTAAATATTCTATTGTCTGTTGCAGTATTGCGCAATACTGGTTCTAAAGTTGTGTATATCAAGTGTAAACATCGTCATGCGGTAAAAATGGCTGAGAAAGGAAAAGACGACAAACGAAAATTTATTTTAGAGTATATAGAGGTGTATCGGTCCTTACCGGCTTTATGGAATGTGAAAATTAAAGACTATAATAACAATAAAAAATGAATAATACGATCAATTGCTCCGTAAATATAGAGAGTATTATCCAGATGGTGATAAGTCGCAATTAGTTAAAAAGTCAAAGTTTTTATTATACTAATGTATATTATCCACTTCAGGGAAAGGCGCTATCTTCTTAATACCAACTATTTGTTATTTTTTTTGCCCTTTGTTTGCGTGGCGTTTTGATTTTATTTTTTTGATATTTATATTTTTATATTTTTGGGTAAATTTTGCCGCCCTAAGAGAGCGCCGCCCGGGTGCCACGCACCCCGGCACGGCTCGGCCCTGCTCATTTACCTGCACATTGTGATAGGGAGCATTGTCTATCACTAAGGCACTCTTTGGTGGTAAATTAGGAATACGCATCTCATGTAGCCATTTTATATAATTCGTGAAGTTCATCTCGTTATGATAATCACCTGACTTCGTATTTGATCTAAATTTCAAATAAGCATTTTTTACAAAACCATTTTTACTGCCCACATTCACTATTATTAGTCTTTGCCCCTTTGATACTGGTTTATGTAAAATGTAGATAAACCTTCACTAGTGTTGTCATTCTAGGTTTTTATGTGGATATGCAAGGAATTAATATAGGTTTCGTCCATGAAAATTATAGGTCGATTTTTTCTGGAAATTTTTTATACTTTGAAAAAAAATTTGATCTTAACTGAACGATATCTGGCTTTTGTATTAATGATTTTCGATTATTTTTCGTTTTCCTCCAACGAAATCTCATGTCATGCATAACTTTTTTCAAGCTTTCGTACGAACCAGCGTAGTTATTTTTTGATTTAAATTTATGACGTATGCGCCGAAGAGTTGGAACCTTTTTATGGACAACCATCAAAGTTAGTTGCGGCTTTCTTTCTTTGTATATTTTATGTCAAAAACGAAGCGGCTTCTCCATTCTCAATCGATTTCATTTCCTTTGAATTTTTTGGTATAGGTACTGCTTAAACTTACGCCAGTTGCATAGCAGATCTTTCTTGAACTTTTTCAAAGTGCTTTATAGGTTTATGTTCTTCCGCTTCTCGTTGCATAAAAAACTACATTGGCTATAACTTCCCTCGTTTGACTTGTCAACAATTTACGATTTAGGTTTGATTTAAACTCCATCCTGGTTAAGTTATAATACTCAAATTGTACCCTTTACGCTTTATTTCTGCTCGGACTGTACACTCGGTTAACCCACTTCACAACAGACAAAATCGACTGACTGAGCTGTAGGCATTTACACTCCTGTCCTGTAGTCTGCGCACAGCTAAGGCGGTCTCAGATTAAGATTTTGACAAACTGTAGCTATTCTTCCACTAAACAAGCATAGTCTCTGTTAGACCTGTTACTAGTTGATAATCTTTTTCTTAGACGAAGGTTTCATATATGCAGTGAAGCCGCGTAGATATTGGTAGTGTCCCAGACACTTTGCTGTTTTGGTCCGATCTTTACTGTACTGATAAGAGGTAATACATCGAAAGCGGCATGTAGGTGATCTACTCGAATAATTCAAACATGATCCTGCTCCTTGATGAACGAGAAACATCTGCTACACTAACCCCTGTGAGGTATCTTGTATAAATTTCTGTCGGGTATAATTCCAAGTCCAGCGTGGTATTAGCCGAGGAAGTAGTTATTTTCCAGCAGACATGTATCAGAACCTACGGTATATGTATTTGGGTGAGATTAATATTTGGAGATTTTATCTACTAAAAAATAAACTGAAACGGAAAGTAATCTAATCTAATTTTGGGTTACTGGATGTCAAGATCACTGTTTATTCAGTAATGTTTTTAAAAATCTATATTTGGCAAGTGATGAAAAAAGTTGTTTTATATTTTCTTTGATGATATAGATAGTAACGGCCTGATAAGATAAGGATCGTTCAAACTGTTTGGTTTTATGTGAGACAGAATATTTTTGACGATTTCTGAGACTTCTGGAGATCAGCTAAAGTAGTACACATTTGACTTCAGTCAGATGTGTACTCTTAACATTACTACCGTTAATATATGTATATGCTTAATTTTTTCGTGTTATTCTCTATATGTGAAGGAATGACACCATTATATCTAGATTCTAATAATTTTGAACCCAATTTACTTGTAAGTATTGTCAATTTTTCAAGTTATTTTCTATTACATTTTCATTGTAGTCTCCTGAAGAAGTCTCAATTGTGAGACGAATGTTCGACGAATTGTTGAAATGTTCGGCCAAACTGTTTGGTTTTATGTTGTGAGATAGAATATTTACTCCGAGTTTTGAGACTTCTATAATGTGTATCGCGTCTGTATGTCAACTTCTTTACAAGATGTTGAGGATGTTTATTCTGAGGATATGAATAAAGTTCATAATTAAAATTAAAAGTTCATAACTGAAAATCTAAAGCATTTTCAACATAAAATTTTATGTTCATATACATATAGAATATATAGTGACCAATCCGGTAACTAAAAGGCTCTCCATCAATTTTTTTAAACTGCGTAATGATTCTGTTGTAGTTCGAGTTAACTTTTTCAATTTCACAAACTCTGGTAAAGAATTAGCCTTTGTGGTCAGATAAACAAGGTTCCAATTCTCAAAGCTAGTTTCAGTTCAAGATATTGTGCAAATCGTCGAGTCTTGTTCATATTACTCAACTTTTAACACTAAATAATCTTATCTGAACAATTTTTACGAAGTTTTGTTACATATTTCCGCAAAGGGACGCCCATGGTACTTTGAGAAAAATAATATACCTATTATTTTAGATATATCGATAGTGTGTGATGCTTGCAACAGAACATTTTCTGAGTACAGAATTACATTATTTGTCATTTTTGAAATATATTTTCAGAAAATTTGTGACGGCCATGTTTACAATCGCAATATTTCTTCATCACAAAGGTGATTGAAAGCTTGTGGTTTTAATAATTACCATTATGATAGCCAACCTTCACTAATTTCAGCAAGAAATGAGATCAGAAGCTTTCGAGAAGTGATATGTACCAGAAATGGTTAAGATAATTGTTTCGGGAAGAATTGAAAGCTATAATGATATATTAGCTTCACTAACAAACCAAAAAATCCCAATCAGTAATGTGATGAAATGAAGTAATGATGAACATGGTCTCAGAAAGTGGGATATATTCATGTCTACAGTTACAGTAACAGTTGAGGTAACTTCAAGTGTGCAGAAACTACTTTCAAAAACATTTTTAATTGTTAACTTTCATAGCCAGATATTTTTTGAAAACAAATATGTTATATCAAACTATATATAGGGTGTTTCAAATTCGATCCTCACCACTCGGATCTCGGATCCTAATGGTGAGTTGCGCATTTACCTGAATATTCCGTTGTCCTGAAATTCCGGTTTTTGATTTCAACATGATGGTACTCCACTGCATACTACCAGACGAGTATCTAATTGCCTGACTGAAAGGTTTGGTAATAAATGGATAGGAAATAATGGGACGGTAGCTAGCTAGCAAGGTTTCTAGACTTAAGTGTTATGGATACATTCTTATGGGGTACACTGAAAAATAGAGTTTATGGTCAGAGGGAATATCAAAATATTGAGGACCTTCAACACAGTATTATTAGAGAGTTCGAAAGATTGAGCACGAGAGAAATTATTCGTGCAGTGAATAATATTCGAAGAAGGACTCAGTTGTGTTATTATGAACAAGGCCAACATTTTGAGCATTTGTTGTGATTTCCTTTTGTCTTTACATTTTAGTTAATTATCATTATTTATTCAAAGTTCTATTTTCATTGAACAGGACACAATGTCTAATTTTCCTCATACACACCTCATTTATCAAACTTTGATTGTTGATTATGTCTCCGTATTTTTTCATTGGCTTTTCAAACGAATCAAACTCGGTGAGTTTTTGAATCAATAACTTGAACATAGTTCGATGTGGTTGTCGTCATTCGGGATACAAGTTTAAATACATTTCCGATATCCTAACACTGTTTCTATCGTATTTTTAATAAATTCGTATCATATCTATTTTTTCTACATTCGTGAAAGCCATTTTTCGTCAAAATTTCAATGACTTGTACAATAACAAAATGTCATTGAGTGTAACAAATTGAAAGTCAAATTTAGAAACATCAATGTCAAGGCCTATTATGATTAGAATAAATTTTTTTCAATATCTCCAATCTTTCGAAAAAAAATGATAACTTATGATACATAATTGAAAAGGTGAAATATGGTTATATTCAAAACAGAAAGAATCCAATGTAGCGCCCATGAGAAAAAATAAAGTTGACGATGGTGACCGGAAGACGAAACGTCGGATAGCAAATCTGAAAACACCATTATATGGCAGGAAAAAGTGACAGTGTGGAAGTGCAGTTAATATTCGAATCCTTCGAAAAATACAGCCAGAAAAAATTAAAACCATTTCCCGTTTGTTTTCTGTTTTTTCCAGATATCTCCAGATATACTCGGAATTTCAGAACTTTCTCAACGGCATATTGTTAGTCAGGTAAATGCGCAAGTTTCCCCCAATTTAACCATTTTCATATCTCTCGTAGTTTCGGAGATCCCACCCTGTATAAAGTATCTGACCATTTTCTCAATTTTTCAAAATTTTTATTTGTTATTATTAAATCTGATTTTCTAAGAAATTACCTCACAACACCCGTATCTCGAAAAAGTCACACGAATGAGTTATGCGCCCGTAAATCTTTTTATAAAAAGTTCGTGTACTGCAATTTGAAAAAATTTCTGAAAATTTTGCGGCACGCCAATTTTCATGAGACGTGGTCTTTTGCGAAATGAAAAAAAAATTGTAGGAGAAAAAACTAAAAAGCCTGTTTTCATTTTGTGAAATGTTTGTAAATTTGAAATTGTCTTTAACACAAATTGTAAAACTTTTCTAATATTGCCTACAACTTTTACCTTCAATTTTTTGTCGCTTCGTGAAAAATGTATTTTCAATGAGCACAATATTTTCTCTTGAAACTTTTCATACTATTTTTTTCAAAAATTATTTGCATTATCTTGGTACCTTGGTAGTGTGTATCTCTCATAAACGAAAAATACTTTTTCCATTTTCATTCATCTAAAAATATTACCCGGGTCTCATACATGGGTTTCTCACCCGAATCGGGCGGGTATTTATTCACTACTCACTCTTATGTTTATATCAAACCATTAAAACATTTCCTAACCTTTCCCAATATCCTATACCGCAACACTTCATTCATCATAACATTCAGAGATAAGAATGTTGTGTAATTATTTCATTGTTTTCCGTATTTTTGATAATACAATTAAGATAATTCGATAATTGAATAAGCATTAAATAAGTGTATGTTCCACATATGGCATCATGATTCAATTACAAGACGTAATAACAGTTCAATAGGATTTTGTAGTGATGTTTATTTCACCACACAATCTGAAAGTTGAAAAAATCCTATGTATTGGCAGTGTCAGTTCCTAGAATATGCCAAAAATGTGAATGGTATGATTGCGCGCGCGTAGAAAGCAGGAAGGACACAAGAATAACCAACTCGATTGGTACTACGGAAAACGAAATACGGCAGTCTGTGACCAAGTAAGTGATCTGGGTGGCTGGTAGTTGTTGCTATACCTTTTCAGTGAACTTCTTTCCAATCGTTTTTAGGTACGAGCTCTGTGCGTGTTACGTTATAAGGGTGGTGGGTGATATTACGTGTTTTTAACATTTCCAAATGAATACTCATTTATGGCGTTACGAATTCTTCAATTTAGCGCTCTGTTTGCAGTAGGATATTCTGTCGAACGCAATCGTAATTCTGGTAAGTTCATTCATGATATTTGTTTACAAAACGTGAAAACGTTGGTTAAGGTTGTGTGTAATACAAAATGGCGGTTGTTTTGATCCCCAGATAATTAATTGCGATGTATAGGTTTTTTGTTTTGATTTTTTTTAAACTTTCAATGCTCTGTTTGATTCAAAAGATTTGATATGGTTGAACTCATCTTGATATAATGCAGGCTGTCACAACAAAAACATGACTCGTGTCATGTCAGAAAATTATATATACATAGTGAATATCTTGATAGTTATCAAGGATTTTTTTCATAGATTTACTTCAAGAATACTCCTACAATCAGCTCAAATATCAATTGTAATTTTTCGCAAATTGATCATTAATAGTGAAATACTTCCTTCACCAGATGATATGTACAGGTACATAAAACAGAGGTGGTTCAATGATTGATTAAATTAATTGACATGATTTAGGATATCTACAGAGTTTTCAATTGAACAGTGTGTACCTATCCTCAACATATGTATCATAGATACTGTAACATCTATGATATGTATGTAGGGAATAGCTTATTCAAGAAATGTCTACAAATACGACCGTGCGGATTAATAACATTGAAATCTGTATTAATTGATACTGACATTAAAGAGACAATTGTCAAAAGAGAGTATACTTTTTTCAATTCTTGAATTCCTTTTCGTTAGAAGAGTAAGTAAAACTGCTGCATAAATATTGAGGTCAGAATTTGAGTTCTCGAGAAAAGAAGTAAGAGTTTTTTTGTTTCTTTTTTTCGTTTTAAATCTTTTTGTGGTCATTTTTCAATTCAGTGAATTTCATGAATTTAAAAGATATAAATAATATGTGAATATATCTTATAAGTATTCTTCATTTAATTCGTTTTTCAAAAGGTTGTGAAAAAAAAGAGATATTAATCATTTGTTGATAGGTCAGAATAGATTTGTCGTGTGTATCTCTTTTGAAAAAATCTATTTCAGGAAAGAAAAATTTTAAATTTCTCCCAATCAGCAATGTAATTCTATATTTTGATCAATTGTTAATTTTTCAAAATGATCAACATATCCACTAACTGTATTCCGTTCGACAATCGTTTAAGAAAAAAAAACAATTGTCGGGCATCATTTGTTTAAATGGGAGATTCTAATAACTTAATATAAAGTCAGCACAACACTCCGAAGTCTTGATAAAGCTCAATAATGAAAAATGTTTAGAAACTTAGAAAAAATCATTTAATCAATCAATCAATCAATGCAAGATTGAGATATGTTATTCCTGATGACCAGTTCAGTCAGAGCTTTACAGGCCTTCTGAAGAGGTGAAAATAGGGTGGAAACCTGAAAAAAATTGTATAATTCAGAATTGAATGTGTACCGTGTACACCTACAAGATTGAGTCATGTTATTCCTATTGACCGATTGGGGGTGGATATGGAGCGGATAATTTTATATGAAATGACTACAAGAATGCTTTTTTGTTTTTGATTACAATACAGAGTGTTTCATTTTAAAGATAAAAAAATTACTCGTAAGTAAAATATAAAAACGCCTTTTGTGTAAAAAGCAGAAGAGATAGGTATAGGGAACCCTAATATAGTTTTAAAGGCAATCTATTCCTCCTGCATCAAATTACGCCACTGAATACGGGGTGTTCCATTGAACTTTAAGAAGTTATTTAATTAAATGTGTCTCCAAATTTTGAGGCAATTTGTTTCGCCACTCGAAATATTATTGAATTAAAAATTTCACGTGGTAGTCAACTTTAACCTTTGAGCCAAGCACTAGATTTAATCACGAGCAGCTCGTTACACGTTACAGGGTGAAAACAATTGTTACCTATATTATGGTCTGTATTTTTAAATTTCTCGAAATTTCTCAGAAACGGTCAGTTTCAAGTATGGGAAGTATAATAGTAACTCACCTTTATTTTGTCTATAGTATATAAAAATATAAAAAATATAGGGTATTCCATAAGAAAAAAATATAAATTTGGTATGTAACTTTTTTGGGAGTCACTCTGTATATTTTAAAATAATTTTGGAATGTGCTCCTCATGGACCCACATATACCTGTGCTGGAAGTTTTTCCCTAACTCTCTTCATTTATCGTAGAAATACCGAGGGGAACCCTGTATATGGGTTTTGTCTTACTGAAACTCTTTTTTATAGGTACTTATTTGAGCATGTTAATTAAATCGTGTCTTTAAAAATATTTCTGTTCAATCAAATAATTATAAGCAATTTTATATTCTCAAAAGATTGACTCAGTGACTTGTGAAATTTCCTTTTCATTATCGGTACTGAATATATTCTGACAAAAATTCAAAAATGTATTATGTGAAATGAACCCTCAAATAAAAGGATAATGAAGTTTAAAAAAAAAATATTAAAAAGGTAACATACTAGTTATACAAAAATCAATATATAATAATCACAATGTTTACTGACAAGAAAAAAACAGAGCGATATAAAAATATATTTTCAAAAATAACTTAGCATATATAACTTTATAATAAAGGAACTATTTGGGCATACTTATTGACCTTTGGGCATAATTATTGACCAAAATGAAATAAAAAAATGAATGACCACAGAAATATATACAGTGTGTCTCACTTCTCATGGAAACACCCCCGTATCTTCCGTAATATTAGA
>WOGN01001641.1:0-18631 GCA_015342105.1 Leptinotarsa texana
GAAAATAGCCCACAATACATGTGCATTAGATTGTTCAATAAATTACCAGATGGAATAAAAGCATTGGTCAGCATCAATAAATTCAAAAGAGAAATAATAAAAGTACTCATACATCTGGAACCTTATAATATTGCGGAGTATTTTAATCATAATTTTTAAAATTATCTTCATTTATGCATCTTATATTTCTATTTACACGAGATTATTCTTTGGAAAATGCCCACACCTTTTTTGCATCAAGATGAAGTAAAAAGCCAAAACCTTTCTTTTTAATTAGCCTCTACCAAAAATATACCCTTTCCAATTTAAATGAAAAAAGATATTTTAGTTTCTGAATGAATTATTGGTTGGCAAATCTTAATTTTAATTTTTTTAAGTGAAGTCAATTTTAACAGATTGCAAAAATATATCAAATTAAAAAGTAATCTTTTTTAATTTGTAGAGAATATTTTTCAACAATAAAATAGCAATAGTTAATTTCCTCAATTTCTGTGCAATATGGAGATATCTATGAAAAAAGTCACGAAGGATTAGAATCAAAAAATTAATATCACACAGAAATTTTTATTATATATCTGATCCTACATCTTCTGTAGTAGGTAACCTGATTTCACCTGAAATATTTGCCCTTGAATCAATTATATTGAAGATCATTCATTAGACAATTGTGTAAAAAATTAACATTACTTTCAATACAAATTACCTTATTTTACCAAATGTATCTAATGATCAATTAGTTAAAGTGGACATACCCTTCTGCAGTTGTAGATTTCTCCATTGCAAATCAACATAGAAGTGGGATAAACATGTAATTTCATGGGCTGCATTCCATAGGTGGTATCTACAATTGTTAACCTGTGGAATCCAACACAGGCATTCTGAAAGAATGAGAATTCAGATTAATTGACGTACTATCCACATGAACACATACTATTTTATCATACAGTGTGATCCATTTGAAATGGAAGCGCCCTTGTAAAACACATATTTCTCAGTTGATTCAAATAATGTTTTTTCATTTGGTAGACATTTGAGGAGCCTACTAGAACAAATGAAAAGTAGAACTGAAACCTCTGGCGTAGAATAATTCCAAAACAAGCACTTTCCCCAAACACCAGAACTGCAACATTCTTCTCGACGCGCGTTTCCTAATCAAGTTGACGTCTCAAGGAGATGAAATGGAACAAACACCAAATTTCATGATTGAGACTTTGTTTACAAAGACAACTCTCATTATTTTTCAATGTCATAAATTAAAAAAAATCATGTTTTTTTTCAATCTGGTTCATATAGTTTTGAATAAATTGTGAAAATTCCGTTGAAAAGCGTTCGTCTTTAAAAAAGTATAAGGGAGTTAAATTTGACAAAAATCAAAAATGCCATTAATTCATTCCACCAATTCATTTTTAGAACTTTCATCAAAATTCTGATTACTCCATTGGATTTCACAGGTTTTGCTTCATCACTGTCCAGAATTTCTTCGGAAATATGTTCATCATTAAAAAGTTATAAGTAAAAAAAGTTTGATGCAATAATTCCAACATATTTTTAAAATCTTCTTGACCTATAACTTTTTAAATGATGTGTAGATTTAGATGAAATTTCGGACCTTGACAAACAAAACCTGCAGAGGCCAGTAGTGGGAGTAGTCACAATTTTGGTGAGAGGTCTGAAATTGAATTGGTGGAATAATTAATTGGCATATATTTCAAATTTCTCACATAAACCATTCCAAACTAAGTTCAAAACTAAGTAAATACAGTGATGTGGACATATTTTTTTCAATCACTAATAATAGTTTTATGTTTAAATTCTACCTATTAAAAAATCCAATTAGTTTAAAATATATCTTTTATAATAATGTAACGAATATAAAGCCACCCCTGGCCGGTATGCCGGCTGAATCATGTAACAAACACATGATATCACCGCGAAAGAATGCAGTCGGCAACCGCCGGTAAAACTCTTGTTGAGTACCGAACCGACTACAGATTTCTAGAAAGAACCATTACATTATATAAGCCCGGCTTCCCGACCCAAGAGGGCAGTTCAGAAAGTGAATCGAGCGGCTAAATAAGAAATTCAAATAGTGGAAATGAATTAAGGATTGCCAAGTATTGTAAATAAATTAGTTTGTGAATAATGAAATACTGTTGGACATAAATTTGTTTAAAACAGTTAATTCTGTAATTTGTCACAATAAAAATGAGAAATGAAACGTTCTATGTTTTTTACCACTTTTATACATAGAAGATCAATTTTTCTTGATGATCTACCACATCATCTCCTACCACAGCTATATCAATCAATTTATTGTGTTTTATAAAGATACTTCCATTTAAAATAGATCAGACTATGTGAAGACCTGAAATTTCTTTTGAAAATGTTTTTCCCCTAATCATGTCTCTTCATCTGATTCTCTCAAATTATATTTCATATAATTATTTGTTCATGTTCGGATAGAAAACAGCAGGAAATTTCAATCTCAAAGAGTCAGTTTATGCCTAGAGAAATAAAAGAAGAATATTTTCTATGACAATGATTTTAAAATATTGAGAATTAGTTGTACAAGTAATATGCTTAGTAACTACTTTACGAAATGATATATGGAAATTGACTAAACTACAAATGACGCAGATCTCAAATATGTGGAAATGTGGAAATGTGGAAAGGTAGAGATTTTACTGTATTTGTAATATTAAATTGGTTACCAGAGTATCCTCTAGTACTAGTATATAACTGATATTTTATCATTAAATTTATTTCAAGGTCTGTTAGAAAAATAAGGTGATTATTCAAATTTCGCGGGATACATACATTTAATTAGCGATTTTTTCATTTTTTGTGTTGGTACACTCGTCTCGAACACATGTTTACAGTTCAACATATTAAGTTTGTTGAGGAATTGAATCGTCGAATCACTATTACAGAAGTTGCTGAGGATGTCCCCATATCAGATGGCTCTTGCCATACAATTTGTTTGTAAATTTTTGGCATTAAGCATGTGGCAACGAAGTTTGTTCCAAAAAAAAAACATTGTATTAACAGCGCTCGAGAATTGTTTAATGATTCAATGGCGATCCAGATTTGCTTAAAAGGGTCATAACTGGTGAGTATATGGTTATGACATTGCAACCAAGGTACCAGGAAAGCCACGACAAAAAAAGCCAAGTTTTGCTCACTGTTTTCTTCATATATCGTGAAGTAGTACACAGTACCTATATATTTTGTATAATTTGATTTGCCTCACCTTCATTTTGTCATCATATTCTACTCTCCAAGCATCTGGTCCTCTATGAGATATCTTGGCAAAAGTAGTACCTAAGTGACAAGGTAATTTATTAGATGTCAGACCAAAAGTTGCCCATATTCCACACATTTTAGATGTTCTGAGCAATCTGAAAAAAAATTAAAACAGATATGAACGGAAATTTTATAAAAAATCACTTATCTATAAATGATATTCCCATTATGTTTTTATAAGAAATAAAATTCATCGTCTTCAAAAAAAATATTAAAAAAGATGAAGATGTAAAGTTCTAATACTAAATTTTAAGAAAAATTTCAAACGATACCAGAAACGCTGTTTCTATTAATTGATTTTCCTATACTTTGAGAGTTGCTTGAATGGAAACAAACAACATTCGATTGAGCAAAAAACCCATTTTAAACCATCTAATCGAATATTTTGTAATTTAAAAATACTGAACATATTCACATTCTTGAGAAGGTAAACTTGTCATAATTGAATATTTTTCAACAGTGACTTTATAATAATAATGATAATGATATTGACCTACTCATTACAATTCTTCTGGATCTGTGTACACAAGAGGTTTTAAAATAAATAAAACTGTCCACAATCAAGACCAGTTTAAAGCCAAAACTTAAGTTCAAGCTCAACTTTATGGAAGCAAAATTACATCCTCAAACTGGAAACTGCCACTTACTTCATTTGATACCTTAAAATGTTTATAAAACAAAAACTAATAAAATATGCTTTCATAATCAAATGTATATATAATGAAATGTTATTCCTCTCAAAATCTAAAACTTATTCTGGTTTTCTACTTCTTCAGTAATTACTTGAGAGAACAACGTAATTTTGAATGGAAAGCAGATAAAAAATACATTATCTGAAACAACTACTCCCCCTGACAAATATGGAATTTTACAGAAATTACCAAATCAAAAAATATTTTATTCGTGAAAATGGTTTTCAACTCTTCATAAGGCATTTTGTGATTTCGAAAAAATCAAAACAGTAGATTACAAATATTCTTTTCAAATGTACTAGAACTTAAATCAAAATTAAACTTACCCAACAGTCTTTTCACTAATCTTTAAACACGTGGACTACCCGCTGCTTAAATTTATAGACGATGCTGGAATTGCTAATTGCTATCGACTTGAAAGGCAAAATATTTTTACCACCTCGCTCTCACACTCACATAAACACAAATACTCATGACTTATGATGAAATATTAAAAAACGTTGCATTTGTATAAACTATTTTAGATATCTAAGTTTGAATGAATTGAAAATAAACTTGTTCAACCTCATAGATTTTAGAAATATAAAAAATAATTCCTATGGTATATGAATTATAGATTACATTATACTTACTACTACATACTATAAGTTAGGTTAGGATCACCGTCACCGATTACCCTTTAATCGACAAACCCAACTAATACATCGTTGTTAATTAAATCAATAAAGCTATCTCATTAATAACACTCCATCAAATATATACGGAAAGTAATGTTACCTTCCTCCTTCCTGTATCTTACGTTTACCTCAGGAAAATTCAAATTTGGCGCACAAAATTATTTAAATGTGTCAAAAAAAATATTCCACTTAAGGCGTATTCCAACGATGAATCGTTGGCGTATTTACAACGACCACAGAATGCTATAGTTCACAACTATCCCAACTTAGGACAATGACTTTGTATACTTCAAAATGATAAACCAGTTTGATTCCGTCATTTGAAAATGAAAACCATATTTAATAGATATCAAGTTAATAGATATCAAAAACTGAATAAACCATTTTCTTGCGATAGGTCGTTTTTCATAGAGTTATGCTACCAATTTCGGTTCATTTGTATTATTCTGAATTCATCGTATTCATTACTCATTATGTATACAGACACACATTTATAACTTCCTTCAACGCCACTCTTATAAAACTGTAATATTTTCAATGAAAACTCAATTTCTCTGAGTAGATTATTTGTTACCTAGGAAATGAAATTTCAAGGGCAGCATCCAGTTTGCTGAAAAAAATTAATATTTCAGAGTCAGCATGGGCAGCATCAAGTCTAGTACATACTTATCCTAAAATAAATATCCGAATATTAACGAAATCCAATAATAATTGATTTAGCTCTTCCTCGCCACTTCAATTCAAATCAAAAAGATTCGGTCAATTGAAACAGAATAAAAAGTAGTAGGTACCTGGAAGAGTACATTCAAACGATTGGAATGATCATTTCAGTGTTTCGGAATTGTAGTAAAAATTTAGCTATTTAGATTATTTACGTTCCTGCAGAAAAACTCTGAAAATATAGTTACAATTTCCACTTCACAAGGGAATATTTTTCGATTATGTTATCCTTGACTAAAATAATAATATAATAATATTCAGAATGTCAATTTAACCAACAGTTAACTATATAATGAAGCTCTCTTCTCCAAGGATTCATTCAATGTGAACCATTCAAATCCGTCCAAAGTCAAGAGAATCGGGACTAAACGTAAATGAAACATTACTGGATATAATATTAAATGGTGACCATTGAAAATATTTCCTTGAATGTCTGTATACTTACGTTTTTGGCAGGACTAATAATTCGCCTTTTTCAGTTTTTCATTACAAAATTATAAAATTTTATAAATTAAATTTTCATTTATATTTCTTAACGCAGCAAAATCGATGATTGGAGAGTATTTTCACACGTTTTCTGTAACCTCTCGCGCAAAATGCTGCGATTGTGTACGATTCATTCAAAAGTTGCAAATTTCTGTCAAATGTTACTTTTTTCGACATAATCTATAATAATTTTTTCCAAGCAGGAACATAGAATTCTATGGCAGGAAGTAAGATTCCTGGGTTTTTAGACATCTTAGCAGGAACGCACGTCATACTAGATGACGTATGACAAAGTAACAACAAGGAGAAAAAAGATTATTTTCAATAATAAATACAATTTCTAATACACACAAAGTCTTAAGATATGTCTGAAAAATCAAAGAATTTCGACATAAGATTAGTTTATGAAAATTTTGAAATAGCTCTTTCTAAAGAAGACGACGTACAACTACAAAATTACCTAGAAAGTTTTGAAGAGCTGAACAAGTATGGTTGTGATTCAAGTTCAAACATCTACTAAGTTCAATATGTTTCAGATTTTTTACTCTGATTGGCACAGTTTTCAGTTTTGTAAGTAATGATCTCAAAGCGAAAATGGATATATTATATGAACTTCTTAAAGACCCTGAAAATGGGAATCACTTTGTCACAACTAAAGCAATGATTGATTATGAATTACAGAATGATTTATTGAATAAAAAAGATTATACATCAGGAGCTAGGACACTTCTTCGGTTACATAGAGGTTTGGGTGAGTATTCTTGAAACCAATTTTTTTTATTTGAAATATGAATTTTTATTATACATAATGTGCACATTTCAATATCTATCATAATAATAAAAAGTGTAGGAAAAAATTGTTAGCATTGTAAAAATTGGGAGAGAAAGTTTTTGACTACTTCTCCATATTCATACAAAAATGTGGGAATCTTCCAGAGAAAGGTAGGAATCAATTTCAAAACATTAACTCTATACAAAGATGTGTAGATCATGCAAAGAAGTACTTTCAGACACAAACTGGAAGAAAAAGCCCTCTCGAAACAGCTATTTTCATTTAAACATTTAATTACACAATAGAAAAATACTTTCAAAACAAATACTTTTATATGAATGCTGAATTATACGAAAAACACTTTTCTCTATTCCGTTTGAATTCCAAACATTCATAATTAAATCCAATCAGATATCATTCATAGGATTTCTACACACTATAATTAATGAAAGAAGTAAAATTTCACTTACATGGAACACTGTCATCCTTACTACTAGACATCCAATGTTCTGCCGTAAGACACTTGCCTTATCAGCCTTCAGTAGCAAATATGGATAACATTATAAGAAAAAACACTCTATTTGTTCTCAATTACGACTTTTTGTCACGGAATTTGATCAAATTCTAGCCATAGAAATCTTGTTTATATTGAAAGGGTATATTTTTAGGAGAGATTAATTTTTGGGAAAGAAAGTTTTTAGCCATCTACTTCTCCATCTTGATACAAAATATATAGGAATGTTTGGAATACAAACAGAATGGATAAAAGTGTTTTTCATATAATTCAGCCTTCATATAAAAGTATTTATTTCGAAAGTATTTTTCTTTCGTGTGATTCAATTTGTTCACAAATAAGTTTAGAAATAAGTTTAGTAGAAGCTACTAAGTAAATAAGTTCATTACTCACTAATAGAAAATTACAGTATTCAAAGTCTTCATTTCCTTTGAATAATCAACAATCATCAATTTCACAAACTGACAAAATATTAAAGTGTAGTTAATACCAAGCTTATTTTCCTTAATTTTTAGATTTCATACAATTGTTTTTGAAGAAATTGGGTGATATCAAAGATGAAGAAAGCACCTCCACTGCCTGCAGAGAAGCATATGACCAAACTCTATCAAAACATCATACCTTTCTTATTAGAAATGGTGCTAGGATTGCAATATACACACTACCTACAAAGGAAGTTTTACTGAAAAGGGTGAGCTACAGGATGTCTAAATTTAATTTGGGATGAAATATTTGAGCTCCCTTTTAATTTGGAGCACTTTTGAATCAAGTTCAATTCAAGTGACTTATTTTAGGTTTGTGGAGGCGAAGAAGACATAAAACAAGCCTTGGATATGTTACCTAGAACCCTGGAAGTTACGTCTTCAGTGTTCCAAAGGATAGAAAATCTGTATAGCAAACATAAACTTCATGAACTGCCTTAAAACAACATTATTACAAATTATTGTATCTCCTTCGAAGAGGATCCACCGATGAACCAAAAATGTGTATCATATTTTCACAATGAATAATTTTTGGCTTGCTGTTATAACGAGTATTGAAAGTAACTTGCCAGAATTAAACTACAAGTATTGGAGATTAAGTGAAAAAATTTGAATCCAAATAAGAGTAGTTCAGTCATGTCAAAATCAGCTTTCCTTAGTTCATTTTGAATTGGGTGACTTTTTCAAGTGATTGTTATCACATTCCAATCAATTTTCGAAAAAAATAGTTTATGCTAGTGATAATTATTTTATAGTCTCAACAACTTGGATGCGTTGAGACTTGTGTCTTTCGTGTGGTATATTGAATGGAAGTCATTTTTTGGGGAGGAAAAACCAAGTTTGTTGATTTTTGTTGGCATCATTGATCTTCAATCTGAAAAAATTAATGTAGTTGTAAACTTCAAACTGATGTCTTGATTCTTGGTTTATAATTCATATATAAGTTTGGTTATATAATCTTAGTGTGAAGGTAAATGAAGTTTTTTTATTTTGTGAAAATTTGTTCTGGTTTTGTTTTTTTTTTATTTTGATAGCATTATTGAACTTTTGAAAGCTGTCGCTCCCTACGAACAACAACTGTCAGAAGACAAACTTGTGCGAGCTAAAGATTAACGAGATCTAAGCTTTTGACGTGCGATTCCAAGCAAGAAACAAGGTTGTTTTTTAACTTCCTTTGAAATTTCCTATCTTTTAAAATCAAAATGAAGAGGTTCAAAGCTACAATAATGTTCCGAAAAATAAAAATATTTTCTTCGCAGGGTTTTCTATATTTTAAACATTAAATTAAGATACTTCAGAGTTGTGTTTGTGAAATAATTTTGTTCATGTTTACTTGAGTGGTTTAATATTATGGTTTTCATCTAGATGCTTCCAATGAGTTTTTTTATATATGTAACCTATGTTTCAATGCAATATCTACAGCCATGCTAGAAATCACACATTAAAAGGTAAGACTTCGTTAATCCTTAGCTCATGCAAGGTTCGACTTTTGAGGGTTGTTGAGTCACAACAAAATCGTTAAATGAATGTGTAAAATAAATTATGCGATCACAGTGAAGTAAAGCCTTTGTTGGCTGAGCCATTAAATACTCAGCTCATCGGTCAGTGATTCAAATAATGTTCTAGGAATCGCACGTAAAAAGGTAATGACTCATTAATCTTTATCTCATACAAGTTTCGACTTATGGGAGTTGTTGTTTGTTGAGAGCGACAGTTGGAATTTCATCACTCGTCGCCAACAGGACTCTACCAGATTTTTTTCAAATCGTAAGAGAGTCTTGTGATACCTCGTTTGAGGTATTTCAGTTCTCTATCATAAAAAAC
Organism: Leptinotarsa texana; assembly: GCA_015342105.1. Taxonomy (NCBI): domain Eukaryota; kingdom Metazoa; phylum Arthropoda; class Insecta; order Coleoptera; family Chrysomelidae; genus Leptinotarsa; species Leptinotarsa texana. The sequence continues at coordinate 9,471 of WOGN01001641.1, forward strand.
TCACTCTAGTTAATTCAAATAATTGTTCACCAGTTACTTCCTAATTTCCTATTCCTGGGGTTATTTCTTCGGATGCACACATATGTTTCTATCCATGAGTTCTAAAATGACTTCTGCGACTGTATATTGTACACTCAAATGTCACACATCTAGAGGTGTCATATCAGTTGATATGGCAAGCCATTCTTAGAGATCCTATTTCCCTATTTACCGGTTTGGATAATTGCGAAAACCAAATAAGTTTTCAAGTGATATTACGTTTCAGCAAGATGTGGTACCAGACTGGTTTGAAAATGGCTTGATCACTGTCATCTAAACCAGTGGATGGGCAAACGTCCCATAAAATGGCCCGCTGGATCTCCAGGTATGATACCTCTAGATGATTTTGAGGGGTACATAACATTCAAGTTATGATTTCATAACTCCTGGATAGAAAAAGATTTGCAACAAAAGTTTTCCGTGTTAGGAATCACACGTTAAAATATGAGACCTCGTTAGTCCCGTAGCTTGCACAAGTTTCGTCTTCTGAGGGTTGTCGTTCATAGGGGTACAACAGCTGGTTAACGGAAAAACATATTTTTTTTAACATTCCACAATGAGAATGTCAAGAATTGGAATGAACTGGAGTGTGTTTTCAACCAATCATTTGTTTGCAGATCTTGAAACTGCAATCACCGATTCCACAAACAAAATGTCGTAGAAAATTGAAATACCCATCAAAAGAGGTATCACACGACGCCCTTTCATTTGACAGTATTGCCTTTTTTTCGGAGAGTACTAAAAATGATGCATTGCTAAGCTGATTTCGTCTGATCTTGATATCTTATCCCATTTCAAAGTCAACAGGGGAATTTTTTTATGTCCCCACATTATAGTAGTTTATATTTTCATACATTATTATAACAAATGCAAGACCGAAAGTATTGAATCGAGTATTTTAAGTTTTGTGATATGAAACATTCCTTGTGTATATTCGGTTAGTTCTGCACTAGTACCTTCAATATCCTTTAGTTCCATTAATATATAGATTTCATTTATTATACTTATTTGTTCAATTGAGTGTTACCAAAAAATCTGTCGAAAAGAATATGCATGTAAGTAGAATTTTCTTCTGAAATCCATGAACATCTAAAACTATCGATGGCCTTACAATTTTATACGCTTAGGGATTTAATTTAGCTCCGAAAAGGATGTTTATAGAAAGACAGCAAAACAAGTATTATATTAAAAATATTTAAAAAATCTCCATCAAGAATAAAAGCACTTTGAAAATAAAACTCAAAACATGAATATCACAGTTTTGAATTTACAAAGCATTCAATAACCCCTTCAGTTTCCAATTTATTGATATCATCTGAGGAATAACCCAAAGAATGTAAAATTTCTTTAGTATGTTCCCCTGTCCTCGGTATTGGATGGACAGCTTGAGATTTTCCAGGTGTTCTACTCAACTTTGGATGTGGATTAGGAGCATAACAATCTTGCGTTTTAACGAAAGTATCTCGAGCGACGTTGTGGGGATGTTTGGGAGCTTCATCAAGAGTTAAAATTGGAGCAACACAGGCATCTGTGGAATCGAAAATCAAACACCATTCGTCTCTTGTTTTTTCTAAGAATTTTTTGGTGAAAAGTTTCTTCATAGCTTCGAAGTCACCAAATTGAGGTGCTTCTTCTTCAGTCAAACGAAGACCTGCAAAAAGAATTCCCAAATATATAATAATAATAATAACTTATTTTTTCCCCAAGAAACATACAATGTTTGTAGCAGGGCAAATGAGCAAATCTATGAACATTTCACCAGAAATTCTCAACTTCATCATCCTTAAAGTATCTGCCATGTATTTATCCTTTTTAAAATATTCCACTATCCATATCGTATTTGATAAACATTGGATTACACTGTTTATGAAACAGGTGTTGCCAATATTTCTCAACCCATCAATTCTAAAAAAGATTGCAAATTTTCGAAAATTATAGACTTATAACCTTACCCACAGCTATACAAGCTAAAATGCTTGTATTTTTGCATCATTTTTAACTTATCACTACTTTCAATATAGTTTTTATTCTGGATCCTTAATTTCAAATCAGCTGAACTCGCACAATGGGAAAAAAAATTGGATATCTCAGTTTTACTTTCATAACAGACAAAATTCTATCCCAATGGAAGAGTATGTGAAAATGAGGGCCCAGGTAGGTCGACAGAGGTTGTATTTAGTGTACATTTTTAACCTCTTGATCGAAGAAAGTAAGAGAGTGCACTGTTTTTTTAATTTATTAAGAGCTTTGGATATAACTGACCACAGTACTAATATCAGTTAACTGTATTCACTAGGTTTCAGAGGAAATTTACAGTCTTGTCTCCAATATATTCCTTTGAAATTTATTTTCCATATGTTAGTAGCTCAATTATTCGTCTTTTGAAAGGCATTAAAATGTTAAACGTAGGCTTAAAAAAATTCATATGCAATAAAAATGAATCTGACCTACATTTATCAATGAATCAATTCACATAACTCACCAGTTAGTAACTCTTTATAGAACTGTGGCTCCAGGGCTCCGACAGACATATACTTCCCATCTTTTGTTTTATATACTTCGTAAAAATGTGTTCCACTATCTAATATATTCTTTCCTCTTTCATGACCCCAAAGGGGGAGTTGTTGACCTCGGTAGACTGCACTTCCTAAATAAGCAGTGCCTTCTACCATGGAACTGTCCACTATTTGACCTTTACTAGAATTATGCCTTTCTAAAAGTGCTAATAGTATTCCCATAGCACAAGTTAGACCACCTCCGCCTATGTCAGCTAGTAGATTGACCGGGGGAAGTGGATTTTCCCCATATCTTCCGAAAAGTGATAATAGGCCTGAAATTGCTACATAGTTTATATCATGCCCTGCTCTCAGACTGTACAAGCCTTGCTGTCCAAACCCTGTGAGCCTAGCATAAATAAGTTTAGGGTTGTCTTTCATTAAAACCTCAGGTCCCAGACCCAACCTTTCCATGACTCCTTTACGAAAAGGTTCTATGAGTACATCAGATTGCTGGGACAATGTTTTGACTATATTTATAGCTTTGGGATTTTTCAAATTCAAACTAATTGATTTTTTTCCGTTGCCCAAGCAGTCCAGATCTGTATTGAAGCCGAGCTGAAAATAGTTTTATTAAATCTATGGAAAACAATGATGGATGGCTTTTACCTTATCCACCCTGATAACACTTGCTCCAAAATCTGCCAGTACCATCCCACAATAAGGTACTGGAAGTAACCCAGATAATTCTAATACTTTGATTCCTTTCAAAGCCATTTCAACCAATTATATTTTAAATAATAGATAAGTACACCCTGAAGAAGTTCAGTACAATTCCATAGAGGTATGCTATAAACAATGTATATACTGTGAAGTATTTGTTCAGTTTACCAGACAAAATCCATAACAAATATATTAATTATGCAGACAATTCAAAGGTCAATAATTCAAATTATCACGTTATTTATCAGTGTTTAAATAACATACAGTGTTGGAAATAAGTACTTAGCGGGAAAAAGGTTTGAACTTTCACCACAGATTTCACTAGCCAACGAATTACAGGGGCGTAATCAGTAGAGAAACCAAAAAATCTGTAAACTCAAACTGACAGATTACAAGTAGTTTTGTAAATAAATGAAAATATTTCGGTTGACAGTATTGTTTTTTTTTAGTTCTAACTACAAACTAACATTTGAAACAGCTCAGAACATGATGTATAGAAACAAAAATCTCAAACAGTTCCAGACACATCGAGACTAGGTTTGTTTTGGTTCACAATTCCGTACAGTTCGATCAGGCGCAGTTATTAAAATGTGTTTTGGTTCAATAAGAAGCGTTCTAGTATCGTTCACAAAGTGTTTTGGTTTTCTCCAAATCAATTCGGAACTATTCCAGAACGGTAATTATTAATTCGTACATTTGAGAAGGGACCGTTTAGAACTTCGAATTTGCTCTTGCGCACTAATAAAATGTTTCATTTGCGTTGTGAATTTTGGTAGTAACGTTTTCTTAATCTCATTCTTATCCATATTTTAGTTGGTGTTTCATTTGGTATTTTATCTATAATACTGTTCGTCTCCGGTAAAACAAAAAAACTCTGATAAATAAGATAAAATTATATATCAATATTATTCTCAAACCATAACAGATAGTCGTGAAATGTATGTAGCAATAATAATAATAACCATCATTATTATAACATCTTTTACAATTCCAAAGATTTATTCTTGACATGTTTTTGTCAAACTCATTAGTATAGAATTACAAAGAGAGGACAATATATTTTCAATTTAATTTTGGATAACCGGAGATAACGTCTTAGTTAATTCCTGTTACTCTCATTTTTTCAAAAACATCATTACACTTTAATTAGATATTTGCCTAATTTTTTCACTCTCGTCTTTAAACTTAACTCAAAAGTCCAATGACCGTTATACCATAGTAGAGGTACCTAACCTCCAATGTTTGTTTATACACTTGTCAGAATAATTTTTTATATGTTTTGGTTTTTTACTTGTTGGGACCGTTCCAGAACTGTTCTGTGACTGTAATGTTCTGTGCATTGATTCGGCGTCGATTCGGAACGGTTCTTATAACAGTTCGAAATACAGAACCAAAACAAACCTACTGTTTCGAATCATCCAAAATCAGTAAGTCAGTTGTGGACTGAAAAGGCTAACGGGACAAAATGTTCAGTATTCAGTGGGGTGACTGTTATTTATTATATATTCATTGTTATATTTTTCTGAAGCAGTTGATATAATAATAAACCTGGATGATCCCAAACGTTTTCATGTGAAATTTTTCTACCCAAATATTTTGTATAAAAGATATACCTATCTACCACAGTATTGGTTTCAATTGTGAATTTAGTTCGAAACCCTTGAAGTATAATTTATTACCTTGCAGATTTGAATAATGATCTATTTATTGAGCAAATTCACTCCATAAGGAAATTAATTCAATGACTTCCAATAAAATAATGGTGAGAATATCTTAATTTCAATTAAGGTACATGTGCTGGCAAATTTTACAAAACTCGAAATTTCCATATCTGTTAAAATAACTCAAATATTTTCCAACAAAATGATCACAAAATGACTGCAATACTCAATTTGTGGCATTGTTGGGGTTGAAATCACAAATAGCTATTGAAAATATTGACGTACATATTTTCCAGTCAAACATGGTATATGCACAGACAGAAAAGTTATGAGTTCTGTGGGTGTACCAATATTAATAAAAAAAACTTTCTTGATTTGCCTAATAGCGCTACTAACTGAGGTCACAGAGCATAAATAAAAGAAGAGGAAAAATTTGTTTCATCACATTTTTGGCATCAGCTTTTAGTTCTATGCGGCCATTCTTGTAAAACTTACCTCCACACTGAATACGTCTGACGTTACCCAAGCTCTCTCATGGATCACATCTTTGATAGACACTCCTATGGAGCTGATGAGCTTACACAACTCAGAAATACCGCCGGGTCTGTCGCTAACAGTCACTTTACATTTTACTAATCGGCCGTCTGCTGCTAAACCTCTTTCCAAACATCTGCCTAGGATTGTTGTGTCTATGTTTCCGCCGCTTAGGATCAGAACTACCCTGAAATTTTCTACAGTTACATAGGCCATCTGCTTGTAACTCACCTCGCTCAAGTAATAGTGGTGACCTGTGGAAATGAATTACCTTTTACCCTTGAATTCGTCTAATTGTCCAGCTAATATGGCTGCTAAACCACATGCTCCAGCTCCTTCTACTACACATTTTTCGTTTTCTATGAACCTCAAAATTGCCACAGCTATCCATTCCTCTGTCACAGTTACCTGAAAAATTGTGAAAAAACAAGGATTACATGTTATCAAAATACCAAATTAACTCACCATTTTATCCACAAGGTTGCTAGAAGTTGCCCATGCATTATATCCGATCATGGGGACTGCTAGACCGTCTGCCAAAGTACCTTGTATATTTGTAAGAGTGGGTTTTTCGTTTTCGATGGCATTGGCATAACTGGCGCATCTTTCTGATTCAACTCCCTGCGACAAAATATATTTGTAACTATGATTACATCATCATCACATGAATAGATCTTCATTACATTTAAGGCGCAGTCATGGTTGACCGAGTTTTGCAAAATGTTTGCGAATAAAATGACTGCAACAAATACCGCGAAGAAGTTTATTGCGAATAGGTTGAACCATGGAACATATATAATGCATGTTCTCTGTCATTTACGTTGGTTTCACACATGAAAGACTGAAAAAATGTATTTCGATTTTTGCAATTGCAGATGAACAGATGTTGAGTTAATTTGATTGTTTACAAAAAATATTCCTTACTATCACTTTGATTTGAGGATTTAGAGTTTTAATGGCAACAGCTACTCCGGCTAGTAAGCCTCCACCCCCTGTAGGTACAACCACAGCATCAATATCTTGTACTTGTTCCATAATTTCCAATCCTACGGTACCTTGTCCAGCTATAATTTGAGGATTATCGTAGCTGGAACAACATTTTAAATATTTCAAGTGAAGGAATTGAAAATATGCGATTTGTTTAGGCAAAAAGAAAATATAGATTCTACTACTCCACGAAATATTATATAATATTATAATAGTGATTGGGATGATATAATTATAGACTTCCAAACAAAATTAAAGGAAAATAAGAAAATAATGATTCATTGATAAATTAATATAGAAAATTCATGTATTTGGGAATTAAATTATTTTAGTATATGTATTTTTTAGCAGAATATATGCCTTTGCTAACTGTTCAACTGATTGTGGAAGCAATTTTTCATTTTTTCACTGTTCCAGAAAACTATATTTTGAGGAACTTAGTTAGGAACTTAGTTATTACAGTGGTTCAATGAATAATATTTTCGAAGTGATCGGTCACTATGAAGATATGACTTTTGCATTTCTCTAAACGCTGATTACAACGAATAAAGGAAACGTAATATCCCCAATGTGTGTCTCCCAGTTTCTTATATAGTATTGACTGAAATTTTTCCTGAAATCTACGTTAAATTTCGAAATTCGGATGTTATACAATTGAATATTTGAAAACGCCGAGCAAATGATGATTTGGGAGTTTTCAAATACAACAGCAGCCATTTGCAAATTTATCAGTTTGAGTCTGATAGATCAAATTTTAGCGATAATAGAAAAATGCTTGTCACAATTTTCACATAATTGACAACTGAAAATATAATAAAAAATTGTTTGAAAATGGGTGGCGATAAAGAATTCCTTTTATTCTTTAGGTTTTGTGAATATCAGTTGTCAACCAAACCAAATTCATCAATTACAAACTTCGACTGATTGGTATGAAATGCTCTTTTGTAGAATCAGTGGTCACATATTTAAGGACGTGAATGATATGAAACATTTGAAAATTGAATTTTGTGGTTCGATAGTCTCATCGGTGAATTTATAAATCTGCCTGTGAAGAGAAGAAGAATTTTATGAAGTAGTAGATAGAAATAACCAACGCTTTCATAAATTGACTGTTATAGCTAGTAATGTTTGTGGGAATCCCCGACAGACAGTGATTTACACATTATATTTAATAATTATTTACCCATTTATATATGTCCAACCTCTTTCTCTCGCTAACTGTACCGCTATCCTCTTAGATTCGTTCATATCTTTTCCTTCTATAATCACGTTGGCGTTGTACTCTCTGCACTTTTGAACTTTCATGATGGGGGCGATAATAGGCATGACTACTGTCACAGGTATTCCTAAGAGAAATCCGTGGTAACTGACCGCTTGCGCGTGATTTCCTAAAGACGCTGCAACTACTCCTTTTTGCCGTTGTTCAGTGTTTAGCATCAGCATTGCGTAGCGAGCTCCACGTTCTTTGAAACTATAAACAAACGTAGTTAAATGTAACTTCATCGTTAGATTTTCACTTTACAGTTTACAAAACCGCGACGACACGTGCTTCACGAAGCAATTGTTTGGTCAGGAATGTTCAACAGGAATCTGATGATAAATGTATGTTCTTGGAAAAATACTATTATCAAAGTTATAGGTTAATACTGACGGATATATATACCTTCCTGTATGTTGTAAGAAATCTTTTTTCAGATAGACGTCCATTTCCGTGAAAGTTGACACGTGGGATTTCTGTAAACATAGAAATATCAGTGTTACATCTATCTTGGGATTATTTCTTATATTCATCCAAGTAAGGTGATATTTTGTGAAAAATATCTAAACTTCACTATAAAAAGCTTCACTACCACCACCTTTGATAATTCTAATGAAGGTTATAAAGTTTTTTGGGAACATTTTTATTGGTGTTTTCAGGCAGCATTTCCTAAACCCACAAGTAATAAAAAATACCAAGACAAAAATAACAGAATCACCTTTTCCATTTCATTAAAAGTAATATTGATGATTTTAAGCACTTGAATCACCTGAAGAAACAGTATAACTCTGAAAATAGTAACACCACTTATAAAATAGCCAAGAAGAGTGTTCAAAACGAAATACGTCAGGAAAAAATTAATCATTTCGTGAAAAAAGTTCAGGATTCTACCAATAAAACCAAAACTCTGGAATATTATAAAACAACCACATAAAAATAATGAAAACAAATGTATAGTACTAAGTCATAATGATAAAATAATCAGTAGCGAAGAAGTTGTAGTAACATTCGGAGAGTATTTCTCAACAATAATTGTCGAGAAAATCAGGACTTATTTCCCAGGGAAAGATTCAGAAAGTTGTACTACAATGCCAAATATTAATGCAACCATGTTTTTTGAACCAGTCACTACGTATGAAGTGAAATTCAGTTATAGCCTCGTTAGACAATAAGAAAAGCACAGTACATGATGAAGTATCCAGAAGAATAATCAAAAAATGCATGGATATAGTATCTGAAGTTATAGGATGTATGTTAAACTTATGTATTTCCTTTGGAGAATATCCTGACCTGCTTAAAATTGCGGTCCTTGTCCCTACACTAAATAATTGTGACAGTAAAAATATCGAGAATTATCGACCCATATCAATAATCAGTATATTCTCAAAAATTTTTGAAAAACTTATATCTGGCAGAATATATGATTACTTGGAAACATTCGATCTAATGACAAAGTGCCAACAC
>WOGN01001642.1:0-18630 GCA_015342105.1 Leptinotarsa texana
GGTGTACCCCTACCTGGCTGGGGTGAGTTTGATGAAGATGTTATTCATCTGTTAACGGAGGACATAGGGGCCTCATTCGACAGAGTGTCGGGGCCTTCTATATCGAGAGGGGTCTTCTACAGCGTAATCTATAGCTTTCCTGACTAACTGCTTCCTATTCTGAAATTGTTATTAATTCATTAGTTCGATCTGAGTATTCCATAGTAGTCTAAAAGTGGGGTCATCTATCGGAATGGGATATCAACTGCATTATAAAATAGAAATCTTTGATTGAATTTACCAAGAATTTTGAATCCACCTGTCAAGCCAGTCGTGGTTCTGAAATTGTTGCTTTGAATCCACCTGTCAAGACAGTCGTTGTTCTGAAATTGATGCTTTGTGACTCCAGATTCCGGAATTCCGAATAACCTATTCAAGAATTTAACTTTTTTCTTCCAACGCCATTTATTAGCCCATAAACATGTTGAGAAGAAAACGGTTGTTTGTGAGGCTTCAATATTTTTTTAAGGACAAAACACACGCACCATAAAAAAAGCCTCAGGGCGCTTTCAGAGCAGTGCCTGTGCGAAGGTAGTGATTCACATTGGATTTGAATCGATGGAGATCAAATTCATTCGGAAAAACTTTCTCAGGAAGTTTTTTTCACATGAACGCAGTTCTACAGATGAAAACGTTACTGAAGAGTGAAGTTCGAGTTGAACTGAGTTGAACCTCAAAACGATGAACAGCAACAATCCGCCGCTCCAAACCTTATTCGATGTTCCAGGCTATTAAGGTTGCATGTGCTGTTCATGTCTCCAATCAGGCGAATGGCTTTTTTCTGGATGGAATTCGGCAACATCAAAGTATGTTTAGGGGCAGATCTCCATTCATGAGAACAATACTCCAAATTAGGTCTGATCTGAGCTTTATAAAGCATCAAAAATTGTTGAGGTATGTACAGTTTTCTGGTTCTTAACAGTGTTCCAAGCTGTTGAGAAGCAGCCTTAGCAATTCCAGCGACATGATTGTGCCGAGATATATTGGTGTTCATTTCAAAGCCCGACAAAATTATCGAAGCTGAAAGCAGAATTGTCTGACCTTACATTATTATTTCCGGTTTGGAGACATTTAGCTTCTTGGAGAAAACTGAACTGATGTCAGAGTTTTGGTAGCATTGAATTGAACCTAGTTACTTTTACCCCAATTCGAAATCACTTCTTGATTGTCATCAACATATGCACTCTCCTGCTGTCGTTGGACATGTGCCTCCTTATCCGATGTTATGGAATTCAAATTGATTGATAAGACAAGTGTACTGTCGTCAGCACAGCAATGTATTGTATCCTCAATTTTATCAAAAAACTCGTTGATATACATTAAAGATAGGGTTGGAGACAATATAGATCCCTGGGGAACACCAGCGTTGATGGTGAAAGTATTCAAGAGATATCCGTCGACGGCCACTTGCAGGGAAGGTTATTTCAGGAAGATGAAGAGCCATACACAAAAATGATACGACAAGCCAAGTTTGCTGGCCAAGTTTGGCCAGCAAACCTTCATGCCATGTACGTTCAAAGGCCTTAGAAATATCAAGCGCAACAGCTGATTCTCCATGTTTCTCGATTGTGTTTTTCTTTCCAAGTATGGGTGCCATAGGATAGTATGGCATGTCAAAGGTCGTCTGTTAATCTTCGTTTCCGAAAGCCACATGATGATCGCTCAAGTTGTTGACGCCTTTCAAATATTTGAGGATATGATGGTTTAGGACTTTCCCAATCGTTTTTTAAATCACTGATAGCAAATCGACTAGTCTATAGTTATTTGGAAGATTATTGTCATCATTTTTGATAATAGGCTGAACGCGAGCAGTCCTCCAACAAGAAGGAAAAACCCCTTCTTTGTAAGAGAGGTTGAATAGTCTGCAAAATACTGGCGAGTTCCTTTGGGTACTTTTTGAGTACGATAACGGGCATTTCATCAGGTTCATAGTAATAAACACGCCTGAAAAACTATTTTATAGTGAAATAGGTGTTGCTATTTCGTGAAGTTTTGTGGTGTTTATTCGGTATAATACACTGTGACCTGTAATTCTGGATATTATTTTGGAAAACCCACGACAGTTCTGAAAGAACTTTCTAGTACATTCTGCGAGATAGATACTTGAAGGAGAATTTGTTCAGAGAGAGCACGAAGAAACATCTGGTATTAATAAAACGAAATAGTATCAACAACCCAAGGAAAAAGCGTAAGTTGCGGGTTTTGTTTCAATGATTTATTTTCCGAACACAATTTGGCAAGAAACTATACATTTACAATGAGTTTCTGTTGATTATTGTGTTGAACACTAAGAATATATAAATACCAACGTCCCGGCCCATCGTTCGGCTAGTGTAACATATATGCGTATATTTTTTCTGTCACAGTGTCACACCATCTTGAAACTGACATATGTTCATGACTATCAGTCTCAATTTTGAAATAGGTAAATACTTTTCTATCTATAGGTGCCTATCCTAGTAGGTGGTACTTACAACCAAACAAAAATGCGACTTCGTAATTGTAATATTTCTTCATCATTGGTGTCTCATCAATACATGAGGCCACTTGATTCTATTCCTTTGCGTAAGAGTTTCACTTTACTGATTACTCATAAGATATCAACAGATTTTATGGCAAATGGCATTTATGATGTAAATAGAATGCTTATGGTGACTAACACATTTATTTGATAAAGATCAATATCGTATTCGTCTAAATGGCATTTCAATTACATACATTATGTATAACCATTAGTTTCAACACTGAAATTGGTATTCAACGATAAGGTAGTCTTTCACAAAGTGGGCGATAAAGCCTCCTTGTGGGCACTGGAGGCCTATTGGGGGGCAGTAAAGGGTTCATACAAGATTGGGGGGCGTTGAAGCGGTTTAGGGGGGCGATGGATATTCAAAAATATTTTTTTGCTCTCAACACAAACTTTACCGCTTCTTTACGCTTAACGCGCGTTTCCTCGTGTAACGTCATCTAGGGAACTAGACAGTAACTATTTCATGCCCGATAGTTATCACACCGTACAATAGATTGCGGTAATCTTCACTGCGAAGCGAGAAGTTTCTAGTCTCCATTCTCGAAAGTACTAGGCCAGCCCGCTGTTCATATAAAAGCGCGCGCGCCATCCAGCCAGTAATGTCATTCGACAATATTACGAAAACAAGTTAATTCAGCTAGCTAGCGACTAGCTAGGTAAAGTGCTGTGAGTGGTGTGATTATCAAGTTATTAATACTCGATTCTTCATTTCGGCATTTTTGAAAACAAAATTATGTCGAATAGAAAAAGAAGAAATCACAGTATAGCGCGAAATATGGAAAATATGGTATTTATTGAAAATCCCATGAATCCATCTTCGCCAATGTGCCTTCTTTGTCAAAAAACATTTTCGAGTGAAGCAATGAAACCCTCTTGGTTACAAGATCATTTGAATAAAATGCATTCAGGTAGAAAAGACAAAAATGTGACTTATTTCCAAGAACTGAAAAAGAAACACTCAGCTCAGCGAACTGTGTCAAAACTTTTTCCAGTGGCTTCTAAGCAAGACGACAACGGACTCCAAACTTTATACAATATCTCTTTGATAATTGCTCAAACAGGTAAACCTCACACTATTGAATAGGATTAAATTTTACCGTTAATAAAATAAGTAATAACTACTGTGCTCCATAAACCAACGGCAGATATTATCCGAAAAATTCTTTTGAGTAATAGTTCTGTGCAAAGACGAATTGATGAGATGACTGAAAACATTGAAGAGTCATTGTGCAATCATCTGAGGACTTCTAAATTCTCGATTCAATTAGATGAGTTCACTTTACCAATAAATGTAGCATAGTTGTTGTAATACTTGGCATTTATTAAAAATATCAAGAACTACTATATGCCAGAAACCATATATAATACACTAGAAAAATTTTGTGATGAGAAATAATTTCCACTGAAGAATATTATAACAGCTGCTACGGATGGCGCTCCGGCTATGACAGGATGCCACAAAGGCTTCATAGCGTTCTTGAACAATAAAATTCTAGATGTGCTTGCTGTACATTGCGTCATTCATAGGCAACATTTGGTTGTGAAAAATTTGAGTGAGCGCCTCTCTCAATCACTGCAATATGTCATCAAAGCAGTCAATAAAATCCAAAATATCTCCTTGAATGACAGATTATTTATTCAGCTTTGTGTTGCTGATGATGAAGATTCCAACCAATTGCTATTTCACACAAAAGTGCGTTGGTTATCAAGAGGTTATAGTCTGACTCGATTTTACAATCTATTTGACTCTGTAATAGAGCTCTTGGAAAACAAAGACAAAGAATTGCACGACAACCTCATCACTTCAAAGAATGATATTGCGTACTTGACAGACCTGTATAAATTATTTAATGATGTCAATCTCTAACTTCAAAAATGTCATTGCTGCTTGTGTAGCCAAATTGCTCTTATAAAAGAATAATATCGCAATTTCCCTGATTTGTCAGCAGTATCTTTCAACAACGACGACTTGCTTGTTTACTGCCAACATTTGGAGAACCTCCACAGTGTCAATACAGTTGGATCGCCCCAGCTGGAAGAAGAACTCATATAACTGATAACGAACAAGGAAAATAAATTAAATTAAAACATGGATACCAAGAATTTTGGCTACAAAAGCTGATCCCGCAATCGTACCCTGGATTGTGGTCCATCGTTCAATGATTTTTGATAGCACTCCCATCATCGTATTTGTGTGAACGTGGATTTAGTGCTGTGGCAACGTTGTTAACAAAAAGAGAAATCGGTTGCAATTTACCGAACGCGATGACTTACGGCTGTTTTTGAGTAAATTTCAGCCGGATATTAACAAACTCGTTCAAAATCATCAAATTCATCCTTCCCATTAGATTTTGAAATTCAAATTGAAATATTTGTTTTAATAACATGAATAAAAGTTTTTCTATTATTACAAAATGGTGTTTTCCATTACCGCATCAGAAATTCTTATTTTCACATGACACACATAATTTAATTATTAAAATAATGACTGCGATTGTGATTCTCAAGATGTAGTGAGGTAAAAAATTTTGGAGGCCGCTAGAAAATAATCAATTCTCGAAGTGGGCGGTAAACAAAATAAATTTGGGAACCTGTGCTCTGAAGAAACGGACAGTATTTCAGATGCAAACTCGCACATTAAGCACCTTTGTCCCGATTTCCAATGAAAAACATCTTCAGTATTCTATCAAATCACACGTAATATCCTATTTTACTCTTTTGAGTGTCTTCAGTGAACAGCCGCAAACGATGATAAAAACAAATTAAAAATATTTAGAGGAGATTAACGGCGGAAATTAACAAAAACTAAGTATCGACCTACTTGGTCGATAATATTCAACGAAAGTCACTTTTGTGAAGGAAAAATCAGTTTTATATCGACATTTTTTGGGTATTTGTTACTTTCCACAATCTGAGAAATATAAAAATTGTAATGGAGGATTTCATACAAGTGTAGAAGGGCAAACTTTTTAGTTTACCCTGATAAGTCACTGCGTAAAAATCAAAGTATTTTTCACAAATGAAAATCTTTTACTCATCAGCAACTTGTCGTATTCAACAATTTTGCCTATCAAAAAAATTGTTAAGAAATCATACTCATCTTTTACGTTTCGGAGGCCAAAATCAGCCTCCGTCTTCAGAAATGGATAAAAATTCGAATATACTCGCAGTTATTTCTTTTTTGATAGTTTATTTCTTTACTTCTTCGGCAGATGTCAAAGAAGTTTCGAAATATGAAATTATGTCAATGTTGTTGATTGACAACTGAAACATTCCATGTCATACAAGGTACTTTCCTATCAGTTTGTTGCCATTTCGCCTGTTATCCAAAGTTTTCTTCAAGATAGGTAGCCAAGTACGGTCTATTTCTAAGGAGCTATTCGTCCCCGAAGACGATTGTGGATACTAACAATCGAAACGTCGTGACATAACTTGGTTTCAAACCTCAATAATTTTTTTTTCAATTTGTTTTTTCATTTTTGCTTATAATAATTTTTTAATCTTTATTTTTTCAGCTTTCATTAATATTTTAATTTCATTTGTTTGGTTGTAGCTTGTATGTTAATTTTTAGTAAATTCAGTTTTTGTTTAATAAAATTGTTATTTTCGGTTAACCTTATTGATTTTGTAATTGTTTTTTCAGGGTTTCAAATCATTTTATATTAGATTAGACAATGGAAGTCCGAACTGATGAAATGACATGATTGATGTTATTCATACGTGAACAAAAAACCAATGATATCCAAGTAGAAAAACCACTCTGAAAAATTGAAATCAAATAGAAAATTGCCTTTTTAACCAGTGAATCGAATAACGATCTCTCAACCTCGGTTCTGTATTCGATAGCAGATATACCTAACTCGCACAAGACAAATTCTTCAGAGAGTCGGATCATTTGAATAAACGTTTAGCAAATTCCGCGGATTTTCCGGGGCCCGTAAGTCATTATGCAAAACGGTGCGGACTGCGTGCCCCCTAGTGCCGTGACACACATACTAAAATATCCTGAAAATTATATCGGAACTTCTCTATCCTGAGCGATCGTTAAAACCGGCCAGCTTTAGATAAACTTGCCGAAGGTAGCGGATGGAATTCATTATTTAACGCACGAAAAATATCGGCGAGGGCTTTCTTTATTAGCGAATTGTTGGGTACGTGCTTGGGACGACTCCGGATCTTTATTTTTAGATAGATTATCTTACAGAGTGGATCCATAATCAAAATACCATCACAAATCCTACAGTGTTCAGTTTTTGGGTTGAAGGGCCTCATTTTTTTTCCAAAAACTGATTGATGTTATTCTTTCGAATAAAATTATAAACTGTTTTGCTTGGGTTTTTTTAAGGACAAGAAAAGTAGCCATTCACATTGGATTTGAATCGCTGGAGATTAAATCCTTTTGAAAAAACGTTCTCAGGAAGTTAGTTTCTTATAAATATAGGTCTCCAAATGAAAGAGTGAAAGTCAGAGTGTATTGAGTTCAACCTCAAAACGATGAGAGCGTTGTTTACTTCTGATATTTACCGTGATCTGGGGTGAAGTCGAACAATTTTTGGTCTTTTTTTTCAATAACTCGCACCAGTTTAGAGCAAAAAGCTTGAAAAAAATAATGAAGGAAGCCCTAAATCTCCAGAATATGATACGATATAAAAATATGCTAGAAATATTACCCCGTTAAATGCTGTCCGCCTTCCCCCCTATGTGTGTAGTGAACAGAGGACACCTATTTATTTTGCATCAGAAGTCATCTCTACCCATGAAATGGGACGTAGGCGGACACAAAAAGTGGAAAATAATAATTTATAGCAATCCATAAGAAAAAAAAAACGTATTTTCAAATAAGAAACTTTTTTTTTTGGGAAAATAACACAACTTGAAACAAAACATAAACCTCATACTTATTCTGAACTTATTCAATTCGAATTGCACTGCCTTCTAGGAAAATGAAAATACCTACATATAACACAAAACAAAAACAAAATATAAACCTTATATTAGGTACTGAACTATTGTTGAATTATTCAATCCGAATATTTTCATATTTTTTTCAAAATGGGGAATTGTATCCTATCGCGCCTCAAAAAAAAACAAAATGAAAAATGAAAAGAACCCGACTCAAACATAATAAAAAAACATAATGACTAACTAGGTTGCCGTATCAAATCCTCTGTCAAAGTCACTGATACTTCCTTTCTGTCTTAGTGCCAAAGACTAACATAATTGATAAATTATGAAGAATACACCAATATTGTATTCGTAACCCGTAAAATGATAATAACAACATATGTAGGTACTTGTTTTTTCCCAGCAAAATCAATTTGATTGGAAATTGGATGATAATAATAAATAACAATATTACCTTGTATATCACCTACTCTAGGATTTCTCTAACGAAATATATGTTAATAACAAGATGATACTCATAATGAAAAGAAGGAGGTGGATTCTAGCTGCACAAATTGAAGATTCAATCATGTATTGTTTTGTACAGAAAACTCTGAAAATAATGAGCGTAAGTATTATGAATATTTCTTATTTTTTTGATGAATGGAATAAACAAAGGTTTGATTCTTTTTCTCCACGATACAATCAGCGATAGCAGCTACTGAATGAAAACGAATGATCAGAAACGATAAAGATGAAAATGTTTTGAACAATTGATTTTATAATATAATAAAGTTTATCAGAAAAAGGAGGTTTTCACGAAATTTTCATTCGTATGTGCGGTGGAGTGAAATATCCTTGGATTGAGAATTTTCTAAAGTATTGATTATAAAAAAAAAAACATGACGTATACCATTGAACTTTTTTTTTTCGGCTTCGAGGCACGAGGCCCTTTGCACTATCCTGACTATAACTTAGTCTCGTGACACTGTCTGACATTTTGAAATATCTCTGGAATTACCCACCTAGTCGATGACATTGTTTTTTCACAAGAAGGTGCGTTAGTCAACAGTCACATGGATAAATTTCAGATAAAATTGCCTTTTTAATGATGTACCGCATCACGTCACATGAATCAAATAATTCTCATATATTACTAGATGAATCATGAGGCTGAAATTTGTTTTCTTTACTATCACCGTTTTCACTATAAAAAGTCCAACCAATATCGGTACTTTTCCAATTCGCAAGGAAAACTCATTATTTTTGAAAAATTTTTCAATATCTGCAATTGGAAATTGCTTAAAACGAAAGTGATATATATTTTCCGTTTGATTGTTCGTATAATACGCCCACTTGTGTCATATTACATGGATGATGGAATACTTCGCATCGTATTTAAAGGAAGTTCTTGAAATAAATGACGCTTGGATATCCCTTGTTGAACATTTCTACCTCATTTGCATAACGAACAAATTTTTCAGAAAGTCGCGGACACAGCAGTTCACCCTCGTTATACTCCTGCAATAAATATCGAAGTAGGCCTGAAGAGAATAAAGCTGCTTTTTCTTTTTTCCCGGAATAATTTTCTCGTTAGGAGCAATTATCATTTTCCATTTTCTCGGCCTTATTCAATGGAAAGGTTTGAAAAATTCACAGGTAATTGCATTCAAGATTGATGAAATGTATATATGATAGAACTTGATGATGAGACCATACTTTGTTGAACAGAAATAATAGTTTGAAACGTGAAACATTTCTCAATAACTCACCAATGAACTGATATGATGTATTGAATGGGTGGGGTGAAAATAACTTCACAATTTATACAACACTAAAATTTATTGCTAACAGCTGTTTGACACACCGTCATCTTCTGAGCAAGTTATATCTCGCTAAGAAGTATATAGTTGAATTCAGTATATACTGGAAGTTTTGGTTCAGGGTGTATACAGGGTGTAACATAAGTATGTTGAAATATTGAAGAAATATTCCGAGGATATTTTTAATGAATGAGTCCATATAAACTTTTGTACGGCAATTCTTCGGTTCGTACATAAATGGTGCTGAAATTGATTTTTTTCATTCATTTTTCAAAAATATTTTTTTTTAAATAACTTACAGGTATGCACAAAATTTAGTACTAGGGGTTTTTCGACGAAAAAAATAAAAATTTCGAATCGATTTTCATGTAGCACCTAGAGGGCCCTGCTGCTTACGCTGTCATTCATTTCAAATTTTGACAGTAACCTTTTTGTACTTTTCACCAAAAATCATAACTGTCACACCTCTCCCAAGTACAAGGTGAGCTCAACAACGCTGAAGGTGATCATTTTCGAAATATTTACAATTTTCTATATCGATGCATATTATTTAGCTCCTAGGACGCTAACTGAAGCTGCTGAGAACATTACAGAAACTGAGTAGGTGGTGGATCTCGTCAATATAATAAACTTTCTTCTTTAAAATGTTTATCAACAAAATCATCCGTTTTCGAGATTCAAATAACTGAAATTGCAAAAAACTTATTAAGAAAACCAACCATGTTTGGAGAAATTTTAACAACCTGTATCTCAAGGCCAGAAAGCCGATATTGGCCTGATGGTGTTTCAAGTTACTTCTGAAGTGTTCCAATTTGTATTTCGAAAGCGAAATATTTTTGATAAACACTTCATAAAAAATAGTTGCTTATGTTGACATACTCCACGACATACTTGGATTTTGTAATGTTCTCAGTAACTTACTTCAGCGCCCTAGGAGCTATAGCTGCCAGACTCAGTCATGGCCGGTGAGAAGCCCCTTCCTCAATATGTGCAGTAGATGTGTAGAAATCTGTTACCAGTCTGTTAGATTATCCGAGCCGTAAACATCCAAATTCAGGACCGTATTCAGTTGATGATGAAGTTTTAAAGTAAATGGTATAAATTTACTACAAATAGTCAAACTTGTGAAGTTATTTGAATATAGAAAATTGTAAATATAGTTGAAAGACAGTCAACAAAACTTGGAAAATATCGTTAGGTGTTCAGCAGAACGAAAGTGTATTCTTATAACTCAAGTTATTTCAATATTTCGATTAAATTTATCATCGTCTTCAAAGAAAAGCTACAGAATTTGTAAGATGGTAGTACAATATAAAAATTATTCATTCACAACATTTTGAATACATATTATCATGAATAAATTTCTAACCTGCCTATGGCAGGGTTTTACTTTGATTTAACGACACCTCTTCACTTGTTTTCCTCAAGACTAATAAGGGTGTGGTCAATTAATTGATATTGAATTGGATATATTTGATTTTGAGTTTTCTCATTGAGTTACTTATATAACAGTAGAAGTCTCTGATCACACTTGCACCATAACAGTTCCCCTTTGTTCCATAGTTGTATCATAGACAAACGCACAGTTTTAAACTGAATCACTTGACAGCTGTCATTGTAAATTGCTTTTTGTCTCTCTCTTTGTTCTTCAACCACATGACTTTTACTGGTAATCCATGATTTTGAAACAAATAACGATTTTTAGTAAATTTTAATTCAATAATCTTCTTTATATCCTCTTTTAATTTATTGTATTGTTCAACTGTAATATTTTTTTTGACACGGTCATCCTCAATAACAGTAAGTTTGAGACCTTCCATAATAATTTTAATACAGTACTACCATCATACGAATTTTGTAGCTTTTCCTTGAATATGATAATAAATTTAATAGAAATATTAAAATAACTTGTGTTTAAGAGTACACATCCGTTCTACTGATCACCCAAAGATATTTTCCAAGTCAAGAAAATTGTAAATATTTCGAAATTATGATTTTCAAAATCAAAAAAAACCGGGTACCAAATTTCCTGCTAATAATTTATTTTTTAAAAAACGAACAAAAAATCAATTCCAACACCCTGTCTCTCTGAAACAAAATATTTCCGGACACAAGTTAATACAGACTTTTTTTTAAATTGTGTCTGGAAAACGTCACTTGAATATTTCAACGTATTTCTATCATACCCTGTACAGTTAAATTTTTAATTCATTAAAAAATTCTTTAGAATATATCATGTTTTTGTTTTTATGGGTTTTGATATGTATTAATGTACTGATAATATTCAACAACTTCATTTGATGTGAATATATTCATGAATTAAGTCACTTTCATCATAACTGAATTCAATTTGCATCTTCACGATATGTGAACCGAAAGGTTCAAAGAAATATCATAACTCAGAATATTTAGAAATTGAGGTATCCAGTATTGGAAAGTATATATTTTTTCTTAAGTTTGCACTATTTTTCCGAGCAAATGATTATTCACTAGGAATGGGTGGAAAAAATTCCGGTTGCTCAGTTTCTGGAGAAACAATCATAACTCTTCATTGATTTTCAGAACCAAGTTTTGATGCTGATTTTTTTCGTGAATAACATTAGTAATATTCACCTGATCCAATTGGATCATAAACTTCCTACAGTAAAATAAATTATTTCCTGGGTAAGGCTACGATAAATATCAAATTTTACCCGAAAAACAACAGAATTGACAAATACATAGGGTTGTTTATCTGGAATCAGGTCACGTCTTAATTATTTCCTTTTATTTTTTCACATATAGTCAATGAGCACACTTGAAGACTGGCTGTGTGTCTGTGTTCCAATAAATGAAAATATATTTTGCGGAAGTTATATATACAGTATATACAGAAATAACTTCAATGGAGAATCCTGCACTGATAACTGTCGGATATAATCTAAAGCCAGGGGAGTAGGTTTTTTCTGTTAGGTGTCGATCCATTAACTGGCCTGAACGAATTGTTAATTTAGATGATTCGATTTCCTTTATTAGGAATGAAAACTGTTCCCATCATCTGTCTACAGCCACTTTTCAATTTTAGACTTACATTCTTTTTCGATTGAATTTCTCAAAAATATAGTATAGTTGGGAAAGAAAGTTTTTGGCTTTCTGCTACTCCATCTTGATACAGAAAAATGTGGGAATCGTCTTGAAATTATAACCATTTCAAATTAAACAATATACTATTCATTTCAATACAATATTCATTATTTTTCAACAAAATTCATCATTTGACTTGGTTTTCTATAATTTGTTTCAGGACAAAACACAAGCACAACAGGAAAACCTTAAGGCGCTCTAAGAGCGGTGCCTGTGGAAAAGTAGCATGAAATGCTACTGAGATAATTTTCCTTTTTTTGGAATAGTATGGTCATGTTTAAGTATTCGAAGTGTAAAGTTCATTTGAGAAATATTTCCATCCATTTTTGCTCATTTTCATATAAAAAACGACGTTGGAAATAACGAGGGTGAAGACAGTACAGTACGAGGGATAATCCTCAGGGAAATACCCCGTAAGATTTCCCAACGCCATTATGCGTAATCCCAAAATTTGTTCCGTAAATATTGTCAGTCTCCATTAAAATTGTGAAACAAACAGAAATAATGTTTTGTGAACCATAAATAAAAATACTTTTGATAACATCTGTTTATACTTTGTAAAGTTTAAGGTAACAATTTAACAGTGAAATTAACTTCACTGATAACCAAATAAAACAGTATTTATCATACAGACAATAAAAAATAAACGTTATTACAACAAAATATGAGTTAGAAATGAAATATACTGAGTGGAAAACTTTGGAAAAATATATTTATTCAATTCGAAATTCTTCACAAATATGTGAAGAGATGAAAGTAAAAGACTGCATAATAAAATTTCGAAATATTGATCCCTCCCAACTACCTACACACTGGATAAACTACACACCTACACACTGCCGGAAAACAACTACTTTCCCAGCTAATACCACCTGAATATTGAATTGAGTCCAACAGAAGTTGGTCTTGCAGAGATAGATCATGTACAGAAAACTGTTCCAAATACAAAGCGTTAGAGAGAATTCATTTGGGGTATAAACTTTGGTTCACTAAAAATTTGTCGGAACTTTATGACATTGAATGGTATTTTGTCCTCTGGCGGCTACCTAGTGTAGATTATGGTGCGAAAAGATGAAATAACTCAATAAATCTTGACTTAAACTAATATTTGATAAATCATCTGAAGGAACAATTTGTTCAGGCCAATCTCAACTCACTTCAGTGTAGGTTAATAGACTTACACCTATCAGAAAACACCTACTCCCCTGGCTAATACCACGAAGGGCGTTGGATGATATCCGACGGGAGTCAGTGCGGGATTCTTCACTGAAGTCATTTCTCCATATGCTGCCCAATTCCTCGTATAAGACAAAATATTCACATATAATGTGTAATATGTAATATAAATGAAATATGCATTGGAATTGGAACAGACTCGCCTGCTCTATGGTTAATGATAACATATACAGGGTACTTCTATTTTCATAGAATCAGTTCCAGGATGGACAGTGTCGAACGATAGATTTCCGTTTAAATGTATTTGCTACTGACCCAGTTGTTATCGAACAGAATATGCCAGCCAAAATGAGCCATAAGAATTGTAATCGACGGAAAATAATGTAACGATAATAAGAAGACTTTAAATGGTACCTATACAGTAAGAGAGTGATTCAATAATGAGAATTACCTGCCAGTATATGATGGATGGCCTTGAAGGTTTCTGTCTTCAATTAATCAACTAATTAAATTAGATCCAATACAAAATATATTCCATAATTTCTCAGTAACGAAAAAATTCAAAATTCACAATTTTTGTTGGAAAGATGCAAAAATCCACTTTTATCGAGTGATTGCACTTACGTCTTCAAAGAAGTAACGAACCTCAATGAGCAATTTCAACGTGCCTCTCTTCACAGAAAGCAGAAAGTTCAAATATTTTCGTGAAATATTCTCTAAAAAAATATAATACGGCCACGGAAATTAACCGTGACGAGCCCAGCCCGGCCGACGTTTCGCGGTTGTTGTAGTTTTCTTGGCATTTTGATTGAATTCTAGCGAATTCCAAATAGTTTTTGAGTTGCTTCGATTAGGAGTTATAAACCCAACTTACTAGCACATCGATGAAGTATTGGAATATTAGTTGAAATTTCAGTTGAAGTGCCATAACAAACATGCTGGAAAGTTCACAGGCCAACATAGAAAAAAATATTTTGATAACATTTGATTCAAGTATATATTTGCCATACAACGATAATGGCGGTCATACAATTTTTGAAACCATTTTCATTCTACGATTTGCTTTTTGCCTCAAAAGAGGTATCAGTTCCAACTATTACTTTCGAATTCTTCTACAGCGAGCAATTTCTTGAGGTCTGAGGACAAAAAAAAGTCGCTAGGGGCCAGATCGGCAAGATACGGTGGATGTAGAAGCAATCAGAAGCCCAATTGATGCAAGTTCACTATAGTTCACACTGATTTGTTACACGGTGCAATGTCCCAATGCAACAGTACTTCATATTTTCAAAATGGAGCCACCTTTTCGCAATTTCGTCCTTCAATCGCTCCAATATAATGTGATGATCACTGTAGATATTTTTTTCCTTTTCAAGAACGTCGATCAATATTATATCATCCGCATCCCAAAATACTGATACCATTACCTCATCAGCCAATTGTTGCGTCTTTGCACTCTCTGTGGTTGGTTCACCACGTGCCGTCAACTCAGATAACGGTCGTTTTGATTCTGGTGTAGAATTATACAATCATTTTCCAGACACTCTTCATAAACAGACGCATGAATTTGGGTATTTTATTGTAGATTAGCTTCAAACACTGTTTAGAATCATTAATTTGTTGTTGTTTTTCATCGATTGTGAGCTGGCGCGGCACCCACTCTGGACAGAGCTTTCGCATACCCAAATATTCGTACACATTGTTTCCAAAACGTTTTTTGATATTTATAGATCCTCAGCTACCTTGATAAACTTCACTTTGCGGTCATACAAAATTATTTTGTGTACTTTTTTGATATTTTCGTCGTAACATCCTCTTTGGGGCGTCGACTTCGTGCACGATGCACTTGATTGAAACCTAGCAAACCACTTCTCAACGGTTAATAATGTTTATCAAGCTAAACTTTACCTTCAACGGTACTTTTTTCGACGGAAGAATTGATATATTAATACACTAAATTCCTTTCTGTCTATTTTCTTGAAACTAACAAAAGTTGGTTTACTCAAAATTGTTTTATCTCACAATTGTGGAATCTGAAGGTTAGCGTTAACAAAAAATCATATGAATTCAATACTGGTAGCACCATCTGTTTGTTAGCATACGAACTTCCCATATAACTCAACTTTCAATTGTATAACTCAAATAAACTTCCATTAGTTTTATTACTGATAGTTATTGGAATATCATTAGCACTCCCTGGAATTCAATCTGAATCAATGGTATCGAGCAGAAACGTATTCAATAAATAATTTCCGATTTCCTTCGGGATTTCCAACCAACTTTTCCACAGAACATATATTCGACAAAACAAACATCAAGATGGAAGTTACATAAAAAGCTCTTCGAGGATGCTGAAAGTTCTATATTTTATTATCGGTTTGTATCAGCGAATAAGTTCGTGAAATGTTCTCCGTATGTGTAACTTTCTTTTGAATGTTTACGCACATGATTGGTTCCACAACAGTTGAATGAATCCTGATATTGAGAATATTCTTCTGAACACAAGAAAGGGAGAAATATGAAATCTTGTGAATCTCGTACTTGATGCCATGAAGAATATTTTTTCAATGCATTATCATAACACATACAAGTAGTATACCTTTTTGTCCAACACAGAGTAACTCTACTATCAATCACCTTGTCTACGTTTGCTTGAAATGAAATCATCTTCTCTGTTTCAAACAAAAAAAAATTGCCAAATTTCCTCTTGGAAATCACTTATTTACCAAACCCACACCTTCTCATGCCGACTGACTGATTACCAGGAAAGTTTTATGAAAATATATATCATAAAAGTGAATAACATTGTAAAGTGTAGTTTAAGAAACAAGAATAAAACTACCACGACCGTTATTCTTCACTTTCGGTATTGGAAATGCTAAGGAGAAGTGATAAAAAATTAATGTGATTTCGAAATACCGTATTCTTGAAGTCATTCACTCTGTTGGTACTGACCAAGAAAAATTTAAGCAAATGTTGAAATGGAGAGTTGAAAAATCGGAAATGTCATTTTTAACTTCATGAAATTTGATTTCACGCAGCCCCATTCTGAACTTTTTTCCGTATATGGAGAATTTTATTTACTCGTCTACCAGTCTATTGAAATAGGCTGACTGATGGAAATACAGAAGGAAAACTATGAGAGAATTTTTTCACATATAGTCAGTGGGCATACTTGAAGACTGTCTACAAATCAAATCATCTAAAAAAAATTCGTTCAGATCAGATACAATAGGTATGTCATCGCCCCATCTGCCTGTGAAAGAGGTAACCATTCGCATATCCGAAATTTGCCCAAATTATCTATAGAATCGTATAGAAGTAAACACAAGTAAATTCATTCCCGGTCGGCCTCTTTGATGTTCTGGTCAAGATTTTATTTTTTGCTGGCATGTGGCGAGGCAGGAGAGTGTAGGCTGAGAGCTATCGTGCATCTCTGCACGAGGTTTGATCAAAAAATATATGACCATGATCTGACTTCATCATTGCTACGAGGAGCACACAATAAATATCTTATATGATTGTCAACTGTTTAGGAATTTGAAGGAAATCTATATTGCTTTTCCCTAACCAAGTTGTGAAGTTGTCCAAGACAATTCATGTTTGTTGTAAATTCATCAGATATCAAAAAGTCAACAAAAAAATGGTTTCTCGTACATTTCAGCAGATGATTTGTATTAAAAAAGTAAAATATTTGTAACTCATTAACAAAGAAATATGGCAGCTCTACAGTCATTTTGACATCATTTCTGGCAAGTGTATAAAAATTAAAACCTGAATCTGAAATAATACCACTAACTCCTAATCCAATTTTTGGTAATTGCCTAATTCAATCGAAATACTATTTATATCCAGTATTGATGTGGATGAATTGGTGAAAAAGTATGCAACAGTAGGCTCCAAAAAAAGTTACTTGCATATACATTTGATACTTTTGTTTTGCAGAGATTTCAGTGGAACTCCGATTGTTTTGTCATTTTATATCATTATTTCTTCATTTTATATCATCAAATTGATTCCATAAAAAAAGTCTGCATATTATTTGGTCT
Organism: Leptinotarsa texana; assembly: GCA_015342105.1. Taxonomy (NCBI): domain Eukaryota; kingdom Metazoa; phylum Arthropoda; class Insecta; order Coleoptera; family Chrysomelidae; genus Leptinotarsa; species Leptinotarsa texana. The sequence goes on from WOGN01001642.1 coordinate 17,622, forward strand.
ATAACAATTTAATTTATGATTTTCGTTATATGTTCATTCCTTTGATCTTACATAATGAATACTAGAAAAACATACATTTTTTCGTCAATTGGAAATAAAAAAAAATCGATGCCGACATCACCCTGCCAATTACAGCAACCCACAGCTCGACACTTGTTCATTTTGAAACTAGACACAAATTTTCACAAATATAAAACCACCACTTTCAACGACTCACTCTGTAATAATATTCTTTGGCTCGACTTGGCTCGCTTGGTAAACCCATCAGATTCAGTCGGTTGCGCAGTAGGTTCGCCGAGTATAAAACTCGAGGTGGGGAATCTTGATCCAAATAAGACGGAGAGTGAAGTTACTTGTATTTGTGTGTGTGTGGTGTTGAGTCATTAATGGACTCTGGTTTCAACGAGTTGCATTTCAGTGAAAGCTGCAGTGATGAATAAAGGAAGAGAATTGACCGTTTTGTGGAGCATCGTTCATCTCAGATATTCGAGAATTGACACTATCCATGTTTGTTAAGGGAAATGTCATTGCTCTTTTTTTTTGTTTCCTGGGAGCTTTCTGACTTGTCCATTTAGTCTCCAGGAAACACTGCAGCATTTTGGGCTTATTGCGTTTGTTCTCCCATCTTCTCATGACACCCATTCCATCAGTCTCGTTCCCTGTACTAGTTTGTACAGGTTTCGTGTTGGAAGTTCGTGATATTTTTCTGGACGTAATTCCATACGTCCATATATTGCCTGCCTCCTGTGATTCAGTGCCTCATATTCGCATAAGATGTGTAGAGTTGTTTCTATCCTTTCGTTGCATAATCTGCAGCTGAGGTCTCCATTGTACAGCCCCATTTTATTCAGGTGTTCTCTGAGCGGACAGTGACCGGTCAGTAACCCTGTAATCAATCTGAGCTGATCCCTACTATATTGAAGTAATTCCTCGTTTTTTTTCTCGGACGGTTCCTCAATAAAGATTCTACTGTGTTTGTTGCCAGGTACTTTTGTCCAGTACTCTGTGT
>WOGN01001643.1:0-18628 GCA_015342105.1 Leptinotarsa texana
AATTATTTTTGCACATTATAATAATGGTCGCGAGTTTGCGTTAGATCGAAATCGTCAGATTATTGAAAGAAGTTTTTTTTTTGTTGCACTTAACACCTCTTTAGAAAATCTGACGCGCTCGATTTTTTCTTTTCACTTTTAAACCTTACGTACAACCACCCGCATCATGCAAACGATTAGATTAACATACGAACTTTATTAAAAATACGTAGGACATTGATGCTATCAATATCTGACGCGCTCGAGTATGTCCATACAACAGTATTTTTTTACATATTCAAAAATCTATAGCCGCTTCCCTCACCGATGAAAAGGTATATATTATATAAAATTTTTTTCTTCTTATCATCTAAACTTTGCAACCTAATATGTCTTTATGACGCTCGAGTAGGTAAATCCCCATTTTGCATCGTGGGCTCCCCTACTGCAACGATCGCAGAATACTATCACTAAAAGTTTCATCTACATTCCAAATGAAGGTCAACTCAACCAATACGAGCCTAAGTCATTATTATCATGGAATTGTTTAGCCTGTGAATCATTTCTATCAATGAACTTTCGGATATCAAAGCCAAACCCCCTTCAATATACAAACTGAGACATCTGAAGGATAATCAGTATCAGTTCACGGTCTCGCAATTAATATTTGTGTTTACATCAACATCGTTCTGTAACAATAAACTGACCGATCTTATTGCTGTTGTTAGAGTTTAATTCCATCCATTGCGTTCTCATCTGGAATTGCGACTTATCTCCACCACAGACAGCTGTGATACGATTTTTACGAGATTGCAATAATGGGAACTTCCAGATTTTGATCTTCATAAACTTTGGGTTCTTCCACTATTATTTCACACATCATCGAAATTCAAATATAAACAGAATTTCACTAAAATATTATGCGTGTTAACCCAGTTCTCGCTTCCTAACCACGATATAATTTATTGTAAACGAGTTACTTCTAAATATATTTCGCAAAGTGGATATTTTGCGGCTAATATGAACATTACTTGAATGTGTGTTTGTTCCATTCATCATAACAAATGACACTGAATCTCATTTAAAATGTGTCATCATAACAGACTCGAAGCATTCGAGTATAATGGCACAATCGGTGCGGATTGCGAAACGGTCGTAGAATGAGATCCACTGAGAAAAACTAACATGTTTAGACGAATTTTCGCAGCTGTTACTTCGCATTGAGGACACGAATAGTCAAAACTATCTAATCGTCTGACAGTTTCCAGTCACATGGGATAATAGAGTTTTTCCTCTCATTTTTTTATACTCATTCCAGCAAACCTGTTAGCTTGTACAATCCCTTTGTTGGATGTTTGTTACACTCTTTCGCCTCATATGATCCAATACATCACATTCGAACTGTCTCTGTTCCTGAAGTTGAGGTCTCTTATTATACTCCTAGCTATTGTACTATGTTCATTTCTTTTCTTGTTATAATATTCAGGATCCGCTGCATGTGGCCTCTCTTTATATGTCATTTAATTTGCCCTAGTCTAGGATGACATGGTCGTCTTGGTTTATCTACTATAGTCTCTTCTTCATTAGTCCGTTTCATTACCATATTCAGGCTTTACTACATTGACAAAATCCACCTTGATTATTGCGATTGAGTCGTCTGCATTGCTCAGTATTTTATATCTACCGCAGTCTACAGGTGATTTACTTGAATAAGTTTCTTCTAAGCATGCAGTCTAGCCACCCTCAACTTGCAGCTGATCCGTTTTCTCCTCCACTTCTGTATGATTGATTTCAAAAGAAGTACTACCAAATGCTCTTTTAATATCCAAAACAGCAGCTGAAAGAACGTTATGATTTGGTTCGAGGCCTCCGCTGAATTCTATATGATTTTCCTAGGTTTCGATATGAACCCTCTTCTCCTCGACTTCTGTATGACTGATTTCAAGGAAGTACTACCAAATGCTCCCTCATTAACCAAGACAGCAGCTGAAAGAACGATATGATTTGGTTCGAGGCCTCCGCTGAATTTTGTAGGATTTTTCTAGGTTTCGATATGAAGGTGGCCTTAATCAGTCTCCATGGTTTTGGTATGTATCCTAGAGCCAAACTTGCTCTGAGAAGAACACACAAATTTTGAAGAAGAAACTCCGGTCCTTCCTGCAGCATTACTGAATAGATGCCTCCCGGTGCTAGTGATACAAATGGCTGAAATGATGTTATGATCTACTCAACCTTTTCCAAATCCACTTCTTTCTTTCCCACTGGAGTTTTCCTTTGGATGACGTTTTGGGAGTAAGGACTACGATGGCTTACTTCTGATTTCTGACCCAGAGAAGTACACTAGGGAAGGCTTTCTTATAGTCTTGAATTATTTATTAAGACCTGATGTATTTCATAGAATTCATTGGGTTCATTGGACCTCATTGCCTCCTCCATGGATTTCTCTTAGATTTTTAGCAGTGTTTAGATGTAGGCAGAGAAAGATTCTTTGTATTCGTCATACGGTTCTGATTTTCTTGCATTTTGAAGAATTTTCTTGTTTGTCGTCTCATTCGTACCAGATAATCCACAAGGAAACATTCCTGTTTGACTCTAGCAACTATGGAAAAACGTTCATTGCATGAAGAGGATATAACTTTCTGTAGTCTGCTGCCAAATCGTGGAATCCTATGCTTCAAGACCCACTAGGTCTAATGTAATTATAGGTCTGCCTCATATGCTTTCTGAAGTATTAATGGTCACGAAATGGAAAAGGTGAATTTGGGCAGCTGTTGAGCTCACACTGAAGGTACGACAGATCAAAACCAATATAAGTATAGGAAATTTGAGGTCCATAATTTAAAGGTTGATATAAATATTGAGGCTTCTGAATTGACCTTGAAGATTCAAACTAATGAATTAACTAACCTGTCTGAGGTGTTCGAGATCAGCCTTGTTTCCTAGCAGTACCCTAGGGATCTGATTTCTCAGTTGCAGCACTCTTTGGAGCATATCAGTGGCTTGGTTGAAAGAATCTCTGCAGGTGATATCGTAGACGACGACACAAGCGTCCGCCCAATATATCGCTTCTTCTGGAAAAGCTTGAATGTCGCAACTGCAGACGTCTACAATCTCAACTTCTAAAGCGGAATTGTTCACTGTCAGAGTTTGACGGTACAGAAGATCTGTAACAAAGGAAATAAATATTTAGTTTGGTTGTTTGTTTCAGATATGTGGTTTTGCAGTGATAGTGTTTTTGTTCTACACTTTATATATTTCGATATTATCATTTTATCAAAATAAGGTGTATGTGACACGAGGTGTTACAATTGAAAATAAATTTGAATTGAAGGGGTTATATTTTTCAGGAGTGATTAATTTTTGGGAAAATAAATCTAGTTTCATCATTGAGTCACAATTCAATTTTCAACAATAATTTTTTTGTATTTTGAGTTTTATTATCTGCTTTTTATTTCCAAGGTTATTTGAGCCTTTTAACTCTATATAATTTCCGAATTGTGTTTTAAACAGTAGAACATTCAAAAAAGGGAACAAAAAAAGAAACATTACGAAATTGGTGACTACTGACAAAAGAAAATAGTTATTTTTCTGTTTGCAACAAAAATCAGTATCTTTTCCTGTTTTTAGAAAATGTATCTTAAATTTTTCAAGTAGATTTTGCTCCTAGCAAATAAAACGGGTTGAAATTCTTTGCAAATTGTAATTTTTGCCATTTCTTTCAAATGTATTTTGAATTGAGAAAAACCCGGAGTAGTTTGCGAAAACTAAGATTTTTTCCGCACTAGGTGTTGAAGTTGACGACAAATTTGATGATAAGAAATAATATAACGCTGGAGAGTTGCTCGAGAGAACGATAAAGATATTTGTAATTTTCTTTTGTATATATGTGAATGTGGCCTGTTTTTAATGACATCTTTTCTGTTACTGTTAGAAGCTGTCATTTTCTAAAGCCTAGAAAGGGGCTCAGATTCAATGCTTCTTATTAAAATACTTTCTAAAGAACAAGCTTTTGATCACTTTTTGTATATTGAACTATTATGTGTGACTCAATCTACTCAAAAGTAGGGATAAGAGGATTATATAACGGTATTGACACATCAGGCAAAAAATCAACTCATTAGATTTTTTATATTTTTCCTGTTTCTGGCATATTCAACGCATATAATATTATTGGAAGATTGCCATTTCACAGCTAATTTACGAACAATTAACAACTTTCACACATTTAGTCAGATCTATAATCTGTACGTGAATATTTCAATATGGCAAATTCGCGGCGACGTCTGAATTTCGCTGGAAACCATAAACCTCTATCCCATCTCCGGCCAATGAACTTTCTCCCGAGAGAAAATTCATGTCTTGAATTTTCATCTGAGGAGACTAGCTGTTTCGTTAGGTCGCTCCTCCCGAAGAAATATCGAGTGGCAAAAATGAACGAACTATGGGGAAGCTTGAGTAATCCCTTGAGAAGCTTCATGCATTCATTTAACTCTCATGAATATGTATACACATGCGTTGGAACCTAACAATTGTTTCGGCGTTCATCGAAAACGATCTTCCTTTCGCTTTGAACCTCTAAATCCGATAAACAATAATTTTTAAAGATTACTCTATAATTTCTTTGAAGTACAAACTGTTTTTTTACATTATTGTCTTATTTCAAGTTATCTAACCGTTAGTCATCTGTTTCTTTATTATCTTCATCATATTATGATAGTTTTTACTGGTGGTTGTCAAATAAACACTCTACTCAATGTGTGATAAACAAGTGTAACATTTCATTTATATCCCACATCTGACACCTTCAAGGGCTACTCATATTTCGTTGAAGTTTGATATCATATTTTATGAAAGCACGTGTGATTTTATATCGAATGTCACCTACATTCCACCCGACAAGTGCAGTAACAAAAGAAATATCTGGACAATTGCTTTGCTGACGTCTTTCCAATAGGATGAAATCAAACCGTAACGGAATATAATCGATGATTTTGTATTGTTTTGTGTGCCATTCAATAAACGCCCTCTTTGTTTTGAGACATCTCTTTCATAAGTTGTTCCAATTATTGATGATCTAATAAATCCACTTTACAATCAAAAAGTTTGCTATGTAGCAACTCTTCATTACGAAATCTAGAGATTCGATGCCAATGTTTCCACTTTGTTGTCAAAATACGGAAGTGATGAAGAATTCTAACTCTTAAATTTCAGCTTCAACAATGTTTGGGAAAGTTACAGTTATTGAGGCATTCATTAGCGTTGGTCTATTATTAGAAGTGGACTGTATAAAAAGATTAAGGTGACACAAGCGAATTAGGCGGGCATACTTTGAATAACTTCGTTAGACGTATTAACAGAGTGAAGGGAATGTAAGAATGATGAAAGATAAGATCATGTCACAGAAGTAAGGATGTGGCGTAGAATTTTCGCCTGTATTTTAAAATATGTTTCCGATTTTCTGCTAAGCTATGAAATTTGGATGTACTACGCCAAAAACTTACACTACAGGTGGAGTATGAGTATTTCACTACTATCAGCTAATTTCAACTTGTACATGTAAGTAGTGACAGTCAAAAATTCATGCAACACTTCATTAGGAAATTTTCACTGGAGAGTTTACAAATCTGAAATACGTGTTTTGCTATACACTAGCTATACAATATAGCATATTTTAACTCGGGTAGAAATATCAGTCATTATGCGTATCATGATTCTAGGTGAATGGTAAATATAGAGGAATGCTCTATCAGCTTCCACTTGGTTATGAAGTAAATAGTATGGTATTAGAACTCATGTAGGTAAAACAGTAAATTTCACAGCCATCATCATAAACATATCCATTTTTTTCATAAGCTTGCTCATCTTGTATTTTTGTTTCGATTTTGAACCAGAATTCACTCTCATTCAAGTCTAGAGGAAATAATGGAGTCGATCTAGATATGTTAAGTGATTTCATCTGATTTAATAATAGTTTATAATATTTACAATCAATCATATGCATCATCATGAAAGTATCATTGATCGTTGGACGTACATCAATATATTCAAGAAGAAAGATCTTTTTAACGCAATAGAAATTGAAAACAATGTTCGTCTGTCTGTGTGTGCCAATCTCAAAATCGGCTCAACCAATTTGGAAACAGATTTCACTGATGTAATGTGGTATATTTCACCTGGCATTTGATGTATAATGTATTTCGATAGATTCTCAACTGAAAAAGTTTGTACATTTAAAGAATCACGACAAAGATTTGTTAGAAAAAAATTATTATGAAAATACTTTTCAGTTGATTCGGCTGAAACTTTGGTTAACTAAATAGGCTGTTGGAAAATCTGGATAAACCCAAAAACTGAAGTCCACGTGAATGAAGTCGCGAGATATAAATAATTGAATAAATATCCGTCATTAGTAATCAGAAAATGTTCATGTCGCTATCTATCTTTGTTATATTCTAGAGATTTTAGTTACTAATCTACTGTTTGTCATTGTTTTCTGGTAAAATAATAGACTTGTATAGATTCTTTCAACTGTGTTAGTAATTTTTTTATCTTTCACAGTCTTCCTCTGGTACATTCAATAGACGTAAGTTTGTTTACTGGTTTAAATGAATAGATCGTGATAAATAAGTTGATGTTGAATTTTTATTGGAAGTAGAGAATCTTTTATCCAATATACAAAACTATTCTAATTTTTGTGCGAATTTGTGGTAAAATGAAATGAAGTATGTAAAGTAAAAAAACGTTTATCAAATTCCGTTCAGAAATTCAACTTGCGATTTTACAACTCCAAATAATATTTTATGGGCCTTGTAGTCGAAAATAAAAGCAACATCAAATATTTTTTTAGTTCTGCGTTTTGTGATTCCCCTTCAAATCGTGTCTGTATAGACAATAAAAACATCAAATTGATGAAATATTTCATTTAAATTTCGAAATTTCATCTGAATCGTTGACAGAGCGAGTCACGAAAACAGTAAAACATTAAATCCGTTTTCCTGACAAAACAAATCGTTGCCAAAGGCCACCTAAAACCGATGAACTTTAGGTGAGTAAGCGAGAGTTTGAAAAATCCTTCGGCCACAATTTAGGGAGGTCGCACTATTTTAAATAAAATAAAATCTTCCTGAATTCAGCGACTCTAAATGAGCCGGCAAGTAATCAATTAGTTTTGACTGTGACGTTTAGATGCGTCCTTATCTATCGGCTTCCGTTAAAATGCAACGGGAGATAATTTACAAATTGGTGTTTTGCTTTGCATATTTTCGAGTCAATTATTTTGATGAAATGGGCGTGAAATATTATTCCCGACACATTAAAATGATATGCAGCTGTTTATGACAAGCGTAATGTAAGATTATACCACATTCTCGAATTCATGCAAAATTAACATTGTTAAAACTGTTACCTTGTACAATTTTCAACATTCCTGTTAGAAATGAACTCTTTGTAGAGCAGAAGAGAACCAATCACATTGGGTTTCGTAATTATCTAAATATTTGAAAGTGTTTATTCTGGAGAATGTACCGCGAGAGAAACAAAACCAAGGAAAACACACGGTAGGTAGTCACCTAGTTTTGAGTACGACTCAAAAATAACTCGGTATATTTTATTGAGTTGTCTTGAAGAGTAATTTATGTAATAAATGACTTCGACCTATATTACGACCTGGTTTAGTTTTGTCTCAATTTCTGATGACAGTCAATATTCTAAAGGACAGATCATTAAGAAAAGTGAAAATACGGGCAGGTGATAGAGATGCTATATTAAAAAACAGTTCCTACCTTGACATAGTTCAATGAATAAACGAATTTGTGAATAGAAGATTTCGATTGGAAAAATTCTGCAACGGCTATCAATTTTTACTATAAAGAATACGAATTTTCTTTGAAAAAAAATCAATGTAACAAAGACTCATTAAAAGTTGAACCGTATCATCACTGAAAAATATTTAATAAAAATCACCACGATAGAAGGTCGAATGTATTATTTCATTTCGTGAATAAATACTATTTCTATACAGTACGAACAGTTATAAATGTCTTTGATTTTATATTGATATTTAATATCCTATGAAAATAACATCTTTATTGCACAATTTTGAAACTTTTGCAGGAAGGAAAGATTAAAATTTCGGTTATACTATTGAAATACCGTTTTACTTGATTTTATTCGTAACTAATATTGACTACCTGAGAAATAGAGAACTATCAAACATCAAACTATCAAACAGTCAACTGGTAATTTAATTCACATTTGTATTTTTGTCAAATACTACAGAATGAATTGCCCCGGTAATAGAAATTGATCCGACTTCGAGTCGAGTCAATTTTTCACTTATTTACTTCAATTTTCTGAAAATCAGTAACCTTAGTTCATACCATTCCATAATAGACTACCCTTTATGTGTTAATTAACTGTATCATTCACAACTAATTGAAATTACATGATCAGCGAAAAATGTCATTCCAGAGATGCGTATTTGTCTGAACTGATAATTTAGGAAGTGCATTTCTGTCATTTTTTTAAAGAAATATAATAGGTCACTAAAGAAATTAATGAAGACAATAAAACAAAACCTGATACAAGTTATTATCAGAGCACCTTGTATTCAATTATAATTCAGAATCTATAATTCTGATATCATTCATTTGTAATATTCTTGCTAAATCGTTTTAACGTGTTCAGCAGTTTGTGTGGAGCTTCAGAAATAATGAAATTTGCAAGCGCAACTAAAAATATCCACCCACAATCATTTTACCAGGTTTTGCAAAGTCTTATGCATTGCAATCTCTCGAATTTTTGGCAACCGGATATGCTGCAGTGTTTACATATCTTCGCCTCTTTTGAAAAATTTTTGTTTTGCTAATTCATTGCATTTTATGACTGTTTGGTCCGAGCGCTAATATGCAATTTGTCCTCAGATATTTTTTCAGGATTACTTACGGCACTGTTTATTATGGGGGAAGGTATTTTATGCGTCTCATTCGTCCAATATGAACGTAGAATTCCTAATTAATGATTAGAGAGATTTCATAAAAAAAGTGTCATTTTATTCAGTAAATGTATTTTTTATGAAATTTAAATTCCAATCACAATATTCATGCTATATATAAATCAAAATGCCAAAAGAAAGTGTATGTTGCAACACACGTAACATTTTTGTTTACTATTACAAAATATGTTCTACAAAATAGCTTTTTGATTTTTTCAGCAAATTTTTTAAATATATACTTGTGATGCACTGTTTGGAACCTTTGCAAGTAGCCTTTGGATTATCTCCATCCTCATTTGCACTCTTTCAGTCATATCTACGGGATCGAAAACAATATGTCAGCTCAATGGTTTCAAATCTACCGAATATAGTGGTTCTTCCGGTGTTTTACAAGGGTCAAATCTGGGACCGTTGCTCTTCAATATCTTCATTAATGATATTGCTGACTTTATAGATGTATATTTCCTTTTGTATGCCAATGATCTAAAACTATACTGCCTCGTTGAGAACATAGATGATTGTGTGAACCTCTCATCAAACGTAGGATGGGTTGTAGAATGGTGTTATCGAAATAACTTGTCGCTAAATCCGGTTATGTCCTACAGTTCAAAAACGAATATCTTGATTTTTGAATATTCAATAAAAAACGTTTCCCTTGTGAGACCAGAAACATTTATTGATCTTGGCGTCACATTTGACACTGCACTATCATTTAACAGGCATATCGATAATGTTCTAACTTCCTCAAGTCGTTTGTACGGATTAATTGCACGTAACTTCGACCTTACTAACTCTATTCTATGCTTTTATAAGATCAAAATTAGAATACGCGTCAGTTGTGTGAAGATCCTTTTATCAATATTCTATATATAGAAGAGAAGCAATTCAACGATGATTTTTAAAACTGTTAAACCTAAAAACTGATGGCATTTATGCTCCAATAGGAACAACCCACTTTGAATTGCTACAAAAGCATAACTTTTTCAGTCTCGAAAAAAGGCGTGAGTATGATAAAATTATCAAAAGCATAGATGACTGCCAACATTATTGGAAAAGTTTAATACTTTCTATATTAAAACATCTCGCACAAATGTTCTGGTCCATACCATGTGTAAAGTGACAAACACTGTTAGCGATGAGTTAGATATATTTAGTGGCAAATTGTCAGATATAAAATCTTTCTTCCTGAAATAATTGTTTTGACACCTTTTATAAATTAAAAATGTTTAGTCTTTACAGTAACTCATTTGTGATGTATTTATTATACTCTGTTATTTCCTGCTCTGTAATTGAGCTATGTCCCGTAGAGTATTGTATTACAAATAAATAAATAAATAACCATAAAATAAAACCGCGAGTACAAACCAAATTTTGAAGATTTATCAAATCAAAAAGATGTGATCAGAATTTTTTTCCGGAAAAGTGCTGTAAAAACACAACACTCCGAGAGAATTACAACTTTTCAATTCGAACCTAACCTATATTTAGAGTTTGTGCGGAAAAAATCCACTATACTCCTTTACTATCTCTGTTAAAATTTGAAATGGGTTCTGTTTATTATGTTCCTACACATATAAGTCAGCGAATAAAGACCATCTCTATTTGTCAACCGTTTACGCCTCCATTCTCAAATACAGTCGCAAGTAACAAATATACCAACTTAAAATTATACTTCACACGTCAGTATTTACTTTTCATGCCAATTTTCATAACGGTTCAGAAAGCCTGTACGTGTTTTAGTAGTTACTCATATACTATTCAGCTTGCCTATACGCATATTTCTTTTCATTCACCAATTTATTGAACAGTATACTTATCAGGCATGTTGTTGGAATTCGCACACATAGATAGGACCAAAATAGAATATGCATTACTCATCTATGATTCGGAGAAATTGTTCATAAAACAACAATTCTACCGTGGGAGGGCCTAAATTGAAGAAACATTCTAATCTCATAATCCCATCGCTGATAATACTGATGATACTAGTTTATCTGCATCAGTACACAAACCGGTGGAATCTACGCTATATTTAAAGTTGATCTTATTTCACCAACACTAGGCCATTCATTCTTTTCGAAAATAAAATCGGAATGACGTTGTAATACGCATGCCAGTTAATTCATAAACTCGCTGTTTGCGTGAAAAAGTTACTTATTATTTTTATGCAGGCTCAAATAGGACTGAAAACGTTTCAAATGGATGTTGAGTAGCATACTGGGGCCAAAATCACCAACAATTCGAAAGTGTAGCTGAAGTTGATATCAATTGGCGTAGTGGTAATTCAAATTCAAATTTGTTTGTATATTGACGAATGTGGGTTCGTTTTATGAATGAACAACTTATTCAAAAACAACCTTCAGAAACTACATAAGAGCAAGAGAATTAAGAGAATTATTAGTTTGATGAAGCGTAACACAAGAACCAAAAATGCGTTAGAGCAGCTTTAAAATAGGTTTATTCATTATCCATTAGTGAAAATCACTAATTAAATGACTACAAACTAATCATATGTTAATAATAATAATATACACTTATATATAACTTCGAAAGGAGCTACTTCAGAATTGGTCTAGGCGATAACAGAAACAAACAAATATGACAATGTAAAATAGTATAAAAAATAATTCTTTGATACCAATTTGAAAATTTCTGTGTTGGAAAATTGTTTATTGTAACTTGGTGGCAATTATTCGCTTGTGAAATATAGATTTTCTGGAAAACGCAGATTCGAGATTTATTGTTAACAGATTATTTAGGTGTCTTGTTTGATGATCATGTACATTTCTATGTTCCATAAACTTCATAGTGGAATGTTTTCATTATTCACAACGGACTGCAGTGAAATGCATACTTTCAATTTATAAATAGACTTTGGTTCATACATAGCTTTTTAGTTGGTTTAAGAAAGGTAGATGAAAAATGTACTTTGAAGCTTTATTTCGTAAACTCCTCAATAGTTCCAAAGTTGTATTTGTAGCAGTTCCCCACATACTGTAATTTTTTATGTATTAGTGAGAAGTTAATTAGTTTCAGCTCTATATTTCACGAGAGAGTTTCATCTAGATGTGAACCTAGAGAATTGAACACTAGCGGACCCTTCAATTTCGTTGTAGGTAATCTAACACTAATTTTTAAATTGTTGTCTTGGAGGGCTATTTACCAATGATTATTAAGGTATATTTTTTGAAATTCAAAGTAAATTTTTGTATATTGAGCCAATATCTATTTGTTCTGAATCAGATTCCATGTATATTAATTGTGAATCTTCATTGAAATACATCAAAGTTGTATGATCAAACGATCAGTTGAAAACAATTGAAATTTCATTCAACAGAGTTGAATTTTCATGACAGACGATTCCTACACTGTATCTATGAGCGATATTTTGAATAAATCCTTCAAATTGAATAAAGCACTCATTGTGGAAGATTCACCTTTTTCATGTAACTTTCCAGAGTTCATTGGAAGTAACAGAATTTACAATAGGAGTAAAATGATGAATATTTTTCGTATATGGAATTTTAATTAGTTTCTCAACCAATGCTTGCTCTTATTGAAAGGCTTTTAAAAGGAAATGCAGGCATTTATTTTCGTCATAACCAAACAGAAAACTTCAGTCCTGGAACTAATGAATACCGAAGAATTCAAATTGTATGGCAAATGTATTTATTCCCTTCTACCCTGTGATTATTTTTTGTATGAATATTTCATTATGCTAAAACAGGCTATAAATGTGTCGTTTCAGCCTTCATGGTGACATGTCGATTCTAGACACATATTTACGTATATATCAGAAAAAACATTGTGAACACTGTTTTCTGTAAACAAACATCTCCAGACGGCCCAACTGATATTGATTAATTTTTTGCGCCAACAATTTATGAAGGTGGTGAAGAACATTAGGACAATCAACAAATCTATGGAAATAACCCAGTTTTTTGACAAAACGTTTATAGAATAACGGGAGATTTGATGATATTTGTATCAATATACTATACTGTTACATATAGGATACTACATACTTATATATATGTGATGTTATTATATACGTTTTAGACTAATATTTTTGAAATTCTTGAAAGCCTTCATTTCTGTTTTTATATCAATACTTCACTTCATTCATGTACTTTTACTCTAGAAGTTTTCCGACTTGAAATGTGTAGTATTGAAAAAAATTGAGTGAAGTGAAAGAACATTTTTGTACTTTTGCCTAAAATTTCCATCTCTTCGAAATAACTCGAAAATCATTGATGATATGCAAAATATAGCTATGATATACATTCATGAACGCTTCAGTTATTATGATGCCACCAATCTCTCCGATTTTTCATAAGCAACATTACAAATACTTTTTGAGTTATTCGTGGAAAATCGTTTGAAAACGTAAGACTATTAGTTCAAAATTTTGTACTTCCGTTCACGAATAAGTTGAAAATTATTGAACTTCAAAAAAAAACTTAGGTCAGTTAGTTCTTGTGACCAAAACTATATAGCTTTATGTTGAACCTGACCCTTGTTCGGATTCGAGTCGAAATTTTGTGACCGTTCAGAAAAACAAAACGGTAATGGCAGTTTTGAAGTCTGATTATTCGGATTTTTCTATCAGGTTCCAGCAGTTCTGAATATTTCAACACATTCTAAATTTTTTATTGAAAATTTCAAACGAATTCTACTTATGTTGGAAACAGTGCGCAAACATAAAAGTACAGAAATAATTTTGACGAAAAATTTGGCTGACTCTCGCAGACACCTAGCCAAAGTTGTTTCTATATTTAATTTATTGCCAGCACAAGTTTCTAGAGATTTTCTGGAATTTAGGCGAAACATGACTCTTACCTGTGTTACTTCTGTATTCACCGATGTATCTTCTTGTCAAATATCGTACAGTCAAAGCTGGAACAAAAAAAAATTATTTTAGAAATATTGTTTGTAAGGAAATACATTCATCAAAATGGTTACAAAACTCTTTACAAACAAAAACTATTGAAATTCGTATTGAATTTCCCTTGAATGGGTTACAAAACAGCGACACGTGTTTTGTTGTATATTAGTCTCCTCCAGCAAGATTTGATTGACTAGATTAGAATTAAGTATCTGATTGCACCGTAGATCATAGCAGTGTTTTTAGAATGTGAAATGTTTCAAAATAAAAGTACTTGATCAAATTTTGCTTAAGAAATCTGCTGCATGGCGAAACAGGTGTTGCTTTTTTGTAAACCTTCCATAGCGAAAAACAAATGAATTTTATTAGCACGCTTACATTTTCCATTGAAAATTTCTGTTTATTTTTTCCACTTTTTTCTACTCCCTGTACCCCACGATCGGTTTTCACTTCGGTTCATTTATAGTATTTTCCGTTACCTTGTCGAATAACCATTTAATTTTCCTTCATTCACTTCCCTTTTTCGTTTTCTATGCCATTTTGATGTGAGTAGTTTATTTATTATTATAAAATTCAGAAAGTTATAATGTAGCATTATTCAATTATAACAATGGAGAAAAGAAAATGTTTATATTTATCGATTAAACGGTGTCTTTTCTGTACATTTATTTTGAACATGTATTCTTTTATTTAATGATTATAGTTTCGTTTTTTATATTCAGCCTCTCATTGAGTGCAATTTTCAGTTGTCCTTTAGAGTTCACCACACATTTGATATTTTGGCGAAGTTCGTTATAGTGCCGAGGATAAAGCCGAATAATAGCAATAACACGAAAAGTTTATTGTAGTTCACGATTGATATTGGAAATGATAGATAAATTCTTTGTCGAATAGTTTGACTTCTAGTGCTACATGTACCGATAATTTTGCACAAAGAATTGTCAATAATTTATTTGATCATAATAATAACTACACTTCATTGCCAAAAAATAATTATTTGTCAAATGAATGAAAACACATTAGGAAATTGTATAGACAAACATAAAAAATGCTTTATGAGTAAGTAGCACAAATGAAATTCAGGACTGAACATTTGATATTCTACTCACTATATTCTTTGTAAGTCTTTTAAAATGTTTGATACTCGTATGAATTTCTATTATGTTCCTTGACATGATTTTGAAGGAGCATTTGACAATGCACAACCTACATCTATAGGATTGTTTCTGGCTAGAAAATGCCATGCTGGTAAACAGAACTGCAACTACGACACTTCAAGGCGAGGCCATCAGGTTCAGGGTCACCAGGGGCTGCCTTCAAGGTGGGGTATTATCTCCCCTTCTGTGGTCGTTCCTGATGGATAGTCTGCTTGATGCCTTCGACAGAAGAAAAGTAGATCTGCAAGCTTATGCAGATGACCTTCTCATCTTGGCAAGGTTCACGTCGGGAAGGGTAGCTTGTGATATCCTCCAAAGCACGTAGGACGTTGTTCACAGTTGGTGCCTGAGGGAGCAGATGTCTGCCAACCCCAGCAAAACTGTGATAATCCCCTTCACCAGGAGGAGAAAATTGGACGATCTAACACCACTTTTCCTAACGTCATTCCATTTGGAACGCAGGTGAAATATCTTGGCATTGTACTTTATAAAAACTCACCTGAAACGATCACATGGAAAAAGTTTTACACAAAGCCAGACTGTCCCTATGGGAATGTTGAAGGATTTGTGGTAAAACTTGGGGTTTAAGTCCGGAACAAATCCATTGGATTTATGTGATAATCGTCAGACTGATGATCACTTATGGTGCAGTTGCCCAGGCGAAGCTCTCTTGGCTTACAGAGATAGGCTTGTCTGGCAATCAGTGGTGCCATCAGTACTACACCGTCAGCGGACATGGAAATCCTTCTAGATCTACCTTCTCTTCACATTTTTCTATAGAGGGAGGCTAGATAGACTGCATGTAGACTTGTGCAAATTGCCAATTGCACAAATCAATTTAATGCAGAGTGCAACAGATTCTCGATTGACACTGGGAGTCACAGCATTCTGGAAATGACCTTTGATTTTATGCCTCTAATTGCCAAATACCAAATGCCTTATAAAGTACATATCCCAAAGGTACACTTGCCTACAAACAATAAATAAATGATTGTACCCCAATATTTGTTTATTGATACAGTTTTGTGAGTGCATACAACCTCCTTTTACATAAATACCTAATGTTATTTTTTGAAACTATTTTCAAAACCCTTTTCTGGTTCATTTTCTATTTATTGAACGAATAGTTAATCTCCAATACGTTTCAAATACAAATCTTGAAAATATTTCAGCTCAAATTGAATTTGAATCTAACTGAAAAGTTTTTATTTTTTGGTGCCATATTCCATTTGGCGATTTATTTCTCATTCTCTCTGGTTCTGGAACATACATTTTTCCATTCCATTTTCTATTAGTTTAATTACAATAAACTGAACAATTGCTTGGCTTACAAATTGGCTTACATGTTCCTTCTAGAAGTACAAGGAATACAGAAACATTTGCAATAGATTTTCATCATTGTAACTACGGTAAACATTCTCTCCTGTCTAGAGTTGCTGTTGGTGGTAATAATGTCGATCTGGACTTCTTTTTATTGAACGAAACAAATTTATGTTTGCATTACGCTCGCTCAGAAATAAATTAGAAATTATGAATGATAATAAATTAGTATAAACATAAACATCCTCAATGATCGAATTTTCCATATCTTAATTATTCATTTATTTCATCAATATTTCAATTCAGTAAATTTATTTTCTCACTGTTATTCTTTATTGATAAATTAGTTTTAATTTTAGCAAGTAAGTTAGATGTAATTATTTGTTGTTTTCATATAATTTATTGTGAAATCTCTTAAACTTAATTGGGTGTTAGCCGTTAATGAATAAATAAATAAATAAATATTTGTTCGTGTTTTGGGACAAACTTTTGGTGAACAATATGCAGTAAACAAATCTTTCAACATGGAAAAAATAATGTTTGAATTTTAACATAAGAAATTTCAAGTTATGGGAATTTTGTATTTGAATCATCAGATACTCATACTGAAGTCTTAAACTTCTATAAAATATTACTCTTCTCAACAGATGAATATTATTTTTTCTGAAATTCAAATGTTGCTGGGAAAATGAGTGAAAAGTGAAGTGACATATTTTCAGAATCAGACATACTAATATTTTCAACTGAAAATTGAAATATTGTTGATTTGAGATGAAATTCCTGAAACAAAAAGATATATTTCTGTCCTATTATGGAAGCACACATTCCGTCTCACAAAAATAAATCTGATCGAATGAAAAATCACACCATCGAAAAATCTCGCTGAAAACTCCACTACACAGATCGTTAAAATCGACCCACCTCTTCGAAACTCGTTAAATTTTAAGAAAACATCTGAAAATAACCCTTCATCCTCGGCATTCTATCACAAGATTTATTGCGAACCGTTCACCTCAATCGAAATCCCGATAATACGAAGCTTTTGATTTGCAGACTGTCAATACAGGCGACCTAAATAATAGAGCAATGAGATCAAGGCCTGGATAGTGAAACGGGAAAACGATGTCTGTGTATTGATAGGTGTGGCTAGGTGAGGGACAGAAACAGGTAAAGTAAATGTGTCACCTACATTATCAACAGTAGAAAAAACCCATTAGCTTCTTTACAACCATCAGCAGAATATGACAAAACACAACTGTACAACTAATATTAAAAAGTAATAAAGTCGTTGGAATTGCGAATGAACCAAGATTCTAAAGAATCAAACTGAATTTTGAACGTTTCAACTGAAGAAATCACTTGAAGAATCTAGAATCTAGAAAAATTTATAGAAAATAATATAAGATAACTACATTTTTCTACGGATGCTATAAACTGTGCCACTTCTCACATTGCTTTCATACGTTCAACACGAAGGATTTCTCACGCACTGAGAAATATACGCCATTATAGTGAGAAATCATGATAACCCAAGTCAGTCATGAATTGATACATGTCAAATTGATATGACACGTTCTCCATGTTGACAACGCTACGCCGACGATTCGCGTGCAATATCCAAGTAGCCCATTGTCGGCGTTTCCATAACAACAAAACTGAAGCACTGCGTAATTATTGCTGTCAACTTACCCAACGAAATTACTTTTATTGTTGGTTGTTATAGTATAAACAGTTCAGATTTATTATATATTGAATACATTAAAGATTTAGAGTTGGAAAATACACCTTCAGAAAACAATAGATGTTTGCAATAATTTGCTACCAAGCATATCAAGAGACAAATATGAAATCGCTTACAGAAACTTTATGGACTGGAAAATGAAAGCCAAGGTAAATTCTTGTTCCGAAAATAGTCAGTTAATTTTGAAGAGTTGTCAAGAAGATTGAAATCATCAACATTATGGTCTCAGTACTCCATGCTGAAGAGTACCTTAATTATTAAAAACTATGTTGGTATATCCAAATACGTAAAACTACGTGCATTTTTAAAACGCAAATCTGAAAAATATGCTCCAAAACAGTCAAAAACATTCTGAAGAAATTCACCAATTTGGTAAATTTTCGTTTTGTGAACACCCGGCGATTTTGAAAAAAATTTCGACTGTACTTACGTATTTTTATGCGTAGATTACGAATCCGAAAGAAAAAGGCGGCGCCTTCCCTTATTTAAAAAGTTACGGCCCTTCAAAGTTCTGAAAAGGGCAACTTTTCAGCCTTCTTTTTCACTAAATAAAC
>WOGN01001644.1:0-18622 GCA_015342105.1 Leptinotarsa texana
ACGAGTAGAGTAAGATTGGAACGGCAAGCATATTTGTTGCAGCAACTTTGTTCTTTCCCGACAGTTCCGATGATCAGATCTGTCGAAGTTTGTGCTGATACTCCCAATAACATCAGTAGTCATATCTCTGTAGTTCTGTCCTAACACCAAACCGTTAAGTTTAACACCTCGATACGTATTATTAGACCTCCAAGTTATCATTTTCAATAGGAATATTGACATATCAGTAACGGTCAGTCAGTAACGGTTTCTTGAGGAGTATTGTAGATGACATTATAAGGAAGAAAAACTTTAGGTTAAGAATGAACGAAATCTCAACTTATAAAAAGGAAGAAAACCAAGATAAATATATCTCACCACTAATACACGTAGAACTTTGAAAAGATCTGTAGGTATGAAAAGGTATAAAGGTGGTATTCAAAAATTGTCATACACTACAGAGCCTTTTAGGAAATTCAAAGGGCAAAGTCGAGAATTCCGAAAAGTCTGGAATTTACGAAATTAAATGTGAGGACTGCGATGCAAAATATCATCGACAGACGAAAATATCTATTGAAATAAGATATAAGGCACACCTTATATATGGAAGAATGAAATTGGAATATTAATAAAAGCTGAAAAATAAAGATTAAAAAATTATTATTAGCAAAAATGAAAAACAAATTGAAAAAAAATCAAAGAGGTTTCAAACCAAGTTATGTCACGACGTATCGATTGTTAGTATCCACAATCGTCTTCGGGTGATAACTGATTTATTGAATCTTTAAACGGGATATACGATATCAACCAAGACCACTGAGATCGCTGAAAATGAATTAGAGAACATAATATCAATAATATTACAACCAAGGTAATGGTCACCCAAACTGAGTAGAAGGTTTCCGAAAATGTACCAATTTTTGAATATTCTAAGGGTTTTTAAAAGCAGCAGTTACGAAAACCGCATTGTTGTAAATCATGCCCTAAAGATAATAACGGCGGCCGTCACTTGTAGCCATAAACGAATCGTGAGGTAGCTAAGAGCGCGCGAATGTACGATGTTCCGTACCGCTCTAGAAGCAGCGAGAATAATGCTACCGATTTCGACGGAACTTTGGCGAAATTTCTACGGCATTCGATTGCGATATTTGAAGGCTACGCACGAGGATATCAAGACAGTCAAGTGAACAATTCAGTGCGGTATGCGAAGTAATTTAGTAAGGCGATAGACATTCTGATACCAGTTGAAATTTTAGTTGAAGTGTTTGTTGTATTTGAAGTGAAATAAAGTTGAGTTTGATTATTCATTGTAGACAATTATTGGTCAAACCACGGGTAAAAACGTAAAAGTATATTATTCTAATCGCATAAAAGATTCAACTTTGAGCTGATGTAGCTCAAAACAGATTTATTCATTCTTGAACTCATTGAACTTTTCACTGTACCCATTAAATCATGACTTTTCATGAAGTTCATGGATCATTCATCATGTGCCTAGTCTTTGTTATAATAAAATGCATAAAAGTTGTTGACGATATATTTCATCATTTGGTGGAGGAATACATATTTCTGGCGAATGTTCAAATACCTGCAGAAATCTACGGTTTCATTCTTTCAATTTCAGTTTTTTTTGACTTCAGAAAATCGGTTTATCCGATATACCCAAAAGACGATAGATAAATTAGAAAACAGAATCAAACAAAAAATACAGAACAAGGATCGAGCCAACCCAACAGACAAAACAGCATAACGATGAACAACATTTACTTACGTAGAACACCAAATCAAAAAACTAACAAACATTTTCAAGCCATGAAAAAGCCGAAGACAAAAACCAAAACGGGATATACAGTTTACAATGCTCGGACTGCAACAAATTCTGTATTGCCAAACAAAGAAAAAACTGATCCAAAGGTACGATGAACTCAAAAAGGCATACATAAACCTAATAGTATATAAATCTAACCTCACAACACACGCCATACAAATCAAACATAACTTTCCCCCACCAGAGAACATAAAACTCATAAAACAAGTCAATAAGGGAAACCGTATGAACATTTGGGAAAACTTAAACATCCATAAATTTAACAGTCAAAAATCACTTATCGTGAAACAAGTATAAATCAAAACACAACAGGATCTAACATTCAGTATATTGAACAAATCAATATACACTCCTAGAAGCAATGAACCTGGATAAGATTCAACAGAAAGAATAGTACCTATGGTAATCCAAATACAGGCAAATTCACATAAAGCAACAGAAGTATCTGTACTGAGGCGTTCGGATCGTATAAAAAGACACACAACAGGATAACATGTTCAGATAGAAGAATACCTAGAAGATGACAGCACGACCAGCTGTCGAAAGCGCTCTCAGATAATCATTTAATCAATTTTAAAAAACGTTTTCAGGAAGTTTCTACCACATAAACGCGGTTCTCTAGGTGGAAGAGTTCTTAAATTGTGAAATTCGAGGTGTACTGAGTTAAATCTCATTTCGTCTCGTATTTCTGATATGTATCGCTCTTGGTGGAATCAAATGTACCAATGTACACTTCCCATGAAAATATCTATAGAAGAGCAACTGTTCCAGCAACTTCAGGGTATATTTTGGGGCAGAGCTCCATACATTGGAACAATATTCCAGAGAAATTCTGATCTGAGCTTTATAAAGAATCGAAAGATGCTGAGGTGTGTATAGTTTTCTAGTTAGGAACAGTGCTTCAAGCTTTTGACAAGCAGCCTTTACAATTCCAGCGACATAATTGTGCTAAGACACATTGGTCTCCATTTTAATCCCCAAAAAACTTATTGGAGCAGAAAGCGGAATTTTTTAACCTGACATTATTATATCCGGTTCGAAGATATTTATCTTTTTGGAGGAAACCAATACGTGGGTTTGTGTGGCATTAAATCGAACCTCGTTACTTTCACCCCAATTCAAATCACTCCTAGATCCAAGATATGCAACCTCCTGCTTCCGGTGATGATGTGCCTCTGTAGCCGATATCGTGGAATCCAACTGGACTGATCAAACGAATATCCTGTCGTCAGCAAAGCAATATTTTGGTTTCTTGGTTTTCTCTAATAAGTCGTCGATATATATTAAAAAAAGGGCTGGAGACAATATGGATCCCTGGGGAACACCAGCGTTGATGGTAAAAGTATTCAAGAGATATTCGTCTACGGCCACTTGCAGGAAACGTTCTTTCAGGAAGCTGAAGAGCCATACACGGAAAACAAGCCACAGCATAGAAGTTTGACCAGCAAACTCTTATGCCACACAAGGTCAAAGGCCTTAGAAATATCAAGTACAACAGCTCTTGTCTTGCCTAACTTGATTGCTGTATAGTTTACCAATTACAATCTCAGTTGGTGGACAGCAGGTAAATTTTTGAATGTAAATACACGTATGTGCATTATAAAAAAATTTTTAAAAGCGGTGGTTGACCACCCTTCTATTTGTCGTTCAACAAGGAAATAAACGGTAATTCTTGTTGATTTTCAGAGACTCCAGCAGATTCAACTTCTGTACCTCCCCCTCTATATGAAGCATGCCGTACATAGTGTTGAAATCATGATCGTTCTCCGAAATGTGACACGCATAGGTGAAATCGGTCTTCTTCATTTCAAAACCTTTTTATGTTCAGAAGTTCTCGTTTTGACATTCCTTGAAGTATTTCCTACATATGATCCGTATATTAGTTTGTAGACACCTGAATCTATCATCGTTGTCTACGTATGACTTGTCTATGTGTGACTTGAGTCTATGTGTTGATATATAAATTAGGTTGATATATAAAGAACAAAAATCACTTACAGACAAGGATCAGATGCTCACAAATGACGATTAAAAACGAGAATCTCCGAACATGAAAAAGTTTTAAACTGAAAAAAAAAACAATTTCACCTATGTATGCCAGCTTTTGGAGAACGATAGCGATTTCAACATTCCGTTCGACATAATCCATATAGAGTATAAGGGACAGAAGTTGAACCTCCTGGAGACTCTGGAAACTAACAAGGGTTAACATTTGGGTTCCCTGCTGAAAGACTAACAGAAGGTTGGCTACTTACCATTATTGAACATTTTTTGATAATGTCAATATTTTTTTTCAATTTCACATATTCAATTGATGTCCAAAAACTGAATTTGTTATTGGTGTACAAATATTATCTTTTATCTCATTTACCACTACCAACCAAGTTAGGAACATACCACTGTTGAATATAAGAACTGTAGTCTAGGGTGTAATATTCATATCTACCGAAGAAATTACCGTGTTATTTAGCAAAACGCATCTACGGTGTTAGGGAAACGCGTCTAGAAATAAAAAATGTTTGTGAAAATTATTTGAGTATTTTCATAGATACATTTATTCGTGAACACACATTCGCTTTGTACATATTATAATTTGTCGCTGGTTCTTGATTGAAATATCTCATTTGCAAAATTCAACCCCTGAAAAACTACTCCCTCTGGTATGACACAGAAACATCTTTCCATATAACTGGAATTCATAACGTGTAGTGAAAAGACCCACTCACGTGGACTCCAATTAATTACTTTTTTGTTTAAAATGGGAGCTTTCTACATCTCCTGCTGTGCTGGTGAATTCAAAGAGGACATTCCTTTGAAGTTGTTCGACTAATTGCAAAACTTTGAGACAAAATTCCATTACGACTAATAATTTTAAATTTTCACGAGAGCGAGTAACGAAGGATTTTTCAGACTATTCAATGTTTTCTTTTATTGTTCAGATAGATTCAGCGTAAGCCTCTCTAATTGGGTCTTTTGTTTTTCTTTTCCGAAGCATCGAAGAAGAAAGGACTTCTCGATACTAGTGGATGGTACTAAGGCGAAATTTTGTTGTCTTGATGGCTCTTTTTGTTTGGGAATTACTGAAAGAATTACAAGAACGTTTTTGTCTCGTCGATTTTTTTGTTCTGTTCCTAGTCAATCCACTTATTGGAAAGAATGTACGAAATATACCGGCTAGTGCTAGATGTTGAGTGAATTGACGGAACATTGAAACAGGATGAAATGAAAGCCCATCTGCTTCAGAGTGGAATTGATGACGATAAGTCGAATTGCCAAGTTTCATTTCAGGAGAAATCAGTAAAATAAATTGTAGTGGATGTGATGTTCAAATTTTGTTTTATATATTTTCATCGGTTTGAAATCAAATGTAAAAAGAGAAGTCGATATGGACGAGTTAACTACTCATTTTATGCAATGAAAAAGCAGTTGACACAAGTCTTCATTTCGGTCACAGTGTATTCTGATGAAAAATTCCACGTTGAATGTTTCTCATCTCCTGTCAACTATTTTCTTAATAGTTCCGAAGAGAAAGGGTTTCTGATATTATTTTACTCATGAGGTCTTTCAATTCTGTATGCGTCAAATAATTTTTCATTATCATTAAACCGAAAAATTTTGATAATGAAACACACACAACCACAGTTTCGAAATTATATGCTCGAGATTCAATGAAGTCGACGAAAGCCGTTTTTGAATTTTACTAGTTCAGACTTCCATTGTCTAATATGATATAATATGAGTTGAAATCTCTGAGAGAATAGATGAAATCATAATTGAAATGAATAGCTGAAAATAACAAATATTTTTAGCAATTAATACAATGACATGAAAATAAACGAAAAATAAAAAATTAAAAACTCAAAATCAAAATGAAAATCAAGAAGAATTCAAACCAAGTTACTTCAAGGCATTTCAATTGTTACTATCCACAATCGTCTTCAGGTGGTGACTAAACTATTCCTTCAAGATATGACTATTCGAAGGTCATTCGAATGCTTTCACAATTCTCTCTCTTCTGCTTAAACGGTTCAGTGGGAGTTCACCGTTTTTACGTATATCCACGCTAGCTCGACTGAATGCTACGTTGGACAACATATATGCAGCTTCTTTGAACTTCTTTTTGAATCAGTGCTCCTCCCTGTGGATGATCTCAGTGTGGGACATTTTGATGTTATATCAATTAGCACAGGGTAACTGGTAAATGGAATTTTTGGAATCGCAGCCCGCATTTGGTAGCCTGGTTGTCGTGAGGCTGCTATCAATGGTGTTTCCTGATCTGAAGTAGGTTCTGATGTTGTACTTGGATCCAATTATTTTTATCTATTCCTCTGACGTAGGGATGGGCAAGCAATGGTTGTGACGGCTTCTCTTCCTTGTCACGCTTTTGCTATCTTCAAGACAAAATCCCTCCCAACATCACTTTGGAGTAACCATTCTAATGAAGATCTGTTTTCATAATGCCTAGTTCCAAACATTGAATTTTTGAAGCGGTGACAGCAAAGAGGGAATAGGTGAAAACGTTGGAATGACCTAAGAATAGTCGTCTCTCGGAAAAATAGTCCATACATCAACTGAAGGCAATTTTGGCTGCTCCTCGTTTTGAGATTCAACTCAATACACCTCAAACTTCACTGTTGAAGAACTATTCTATTTATAGAACTGCGTTCATGTGAAATGAACTTCTTGAGAACGTTTTTCCAAATGGATTAAGTCTCCAGCAATTCTAATTCAATGTGAATTGCTACTTCCACACGGGCACCGCTCTCAAAACGCCTTAAGATTTTCCCTCTAGTTCCCAACTATAAAAATAAAACAACAATAAAAAATTTTATATTTAATTTAATTTGTTCTTTCAGAGATTTCTATCCATAATATATCGTATCAGACAATGGAAAATTTAACTTAAAAAATTCACCCTGATACATTGTCAGCCACTTGACGAAGTTTATATCTTTGAGAGACTAATAAGAATATGGTAGTCGGTTGGCAAGAGGTCTGGAGAGTATGTTGGGTGAGGAAGAACTTCGACGCTCGGTTCATTTAATTTTCCAATGATGATTTATGAAACGTGCGGACTGTTGACTAGTGCCGGCTGCTGATGACGCAGTGTTCAGTACATTTCATCGATTTTCTCACAAAGGGACTCATCTGTAATTGTTTCATCCAGTTGCAGAATGTTATAGTAAATCACACCAGCCGCTGACTACCGTACAGTTAACATGGTATTTTTTTGGTGGGTTTCCGCCTTTGGGAAGCACCTGGGTGGCTCATCGGTGTCCAACTACTGAACGTCTCCTGATATAGTAGAGGATCCACTTTTTCGTAGGGAGACAAATCAAACAAATTGAAAATGATGAGAATCGATTTACCTGTTTTCGTGACTCAATCAAATATTAGACAATAAATAGAGACGATGAAAATCGATAACTATGCATTTGGATTTATGATTACAGCACTCCTCTTTCGGTCGAACCCCCGCTACTCATATGTATTATATGCACAATGTGAATGTGGTGGAAATAAAGTTCCACATTGATACGTCACAAAACAGAGATACGACATTTAACCCCCGCAATTGAAAAAAAAAACGTTATTGTAAAAAGGCTATTACAATAGTAATAATTGATGAGCAACCTAAACCCATCTTAACAGAAATTGATCAAAAATTGGGCGACAGCCGAAACGCACAAAGGTCATGGCTTACATATTTGAGGATGCATAACTCTAAGATTGTAGATAATTTAGTTGGTCAATTAAAATCCACGATGGAATGCACACAATGTGTACACTCATCAGTAACCTTGGATCCTTTCTGGGATTTATGTCTCTCTATACCACAAAGCACCGATTAATTGAGTTTGTGACAATGATTGGATTGGTTTACAATAAAAGAAACTTTGGATGGAAATGAAAACCCGATGTGTTCGAAATGTGAGGAAAGGAGAAAATGCACAAATTCTCTGTTCGATTCACAAGTTTCCGCATATTTTAGTAATTCATTTGAAAAGATTCTCTCCAACGGAGAGATTTAGAGGCAAATTGAATGATGTCTTCGGAAGCTATATGCACTTTTGAATCACATGGGGACTACTTACAGAGGGCGTTATACAGCATACTGCAGACACCCGTATGGCACCAATACAACGGTTCATACGTGTCACCAATTTCACCAAAATCGCTCTTGTGAGTGGAGAAGCATACGTTCTCTCTTATGAAAAGGATGGAGCAAAATCGCACCATTGAGATAACCGAGGGATAGTTTCTTTGTGCAATTATCATTTATTTGTTGTTTATACCCGAATGTCTATCTAGGTACCTCAGTATATTGTATATATTAAAAAAAATAGTAATCAATGTATCTAGAAAAAATATTTTTATTTTAGGCGAATTTGTTCATTTCTGCCACATAATGTTTTTTATCCTTTACGTTGAAGACATATAGTACACAGGAGATATATATGGAAGATATATGCGAAAATATGAATGAAGAAGTATTACGTGACGGGTTCCTTCATATGTCTGCATACCGCATATTTGATTACAGACTATGGGCGCGTATTCCTCTAGTAGATATTTACAGTCGTTTCCCTGAAGTAGACGCCATGTACCCTTTTTCAATAAAAGATAGTTGTTGAAGTTTGAATGCAGTTGATTTCTGTTTGAAAACTGATTGAAAATGAATTATACTTTAGTAATACCATTCCGGATCTGGTGAATTTTTAAAAGAACACTTCACACAGATATAATCACTATTTATATTTGGCATGTCACTCACATACGAAATACAGAAAAAAAATTATCTCAGACAGTATTCACACGCAAAATTTATAGGGTAGGTATACAACCCGCGAGCCGCCCCAGCTCCTCGCGGGTTGTATACAAATTCACCCCACGAAAATTTAAGGGAATGGCGAAACTTTGATGGAAAGATAACTCCATTTTACGAACTCGCCCCCGTGGCTGGCGTACCAGTTAGAATATTTGGAAATCCTTTCTGTCTACAACAGAAAACGAACCTACTTAAAAAATTTCAGGCTTCGAAAATATAGCTATACGGAAAAACGCTTCATCCCCAGTGGGGCAACTCAGTTGGAACATTCAAAAATCCTTTCTCACTGCGAGTCAAAAACATGAAACGAATATACATACAAAATTCCAGCCTCCAAAAATAGAGCGATTCGGAAAAACAGAGATGAAAAGGTAATATTATTTGCTGCCTTTTCTTTCCCCGCGACTGGCCTACCAGTTGGAATTTCAAAAAGTTCTTTTTTACAGCACATCAACAACATGAAGCAAACCTACATACGACACTTCAGCCTCTGAAAATATAGCTATACGGAGAAACAATGATGGAAATGTAATTTTCATATGTAAACACGCCCTCTTCATCCCCAGTGGGGGCACTTCAGCTGGAACATTCAAAAATCCTTTCTTATCGCACATCTACAACATAAAACGAACATTCATATCAAATTCCAGCCTCCAAAAATATAGTGAAACGGAAAAACAGAAATGAAAAGGCAATATTATTTTATGAACGTGCCTTTTCTTTCTCCGCGTCTGGCCTGCATACAAACCTATATACGAAATTTCAGCCTTAGAAAATATAGTGAAACGGAACAATAGTGATGGAAATTTAATTTTCATATGTAAACGCACCACTTTCATCTCTAGTGGGGACATTTCACTTTGAATATTCAAATCCTTTCTCATTACACATTTACAATATGAAACGAATATACATACAAAATTTCAGCATCAAAAAATTCTAATATTCAAAAATTCCTTCTTACTGCGCACTTACAATATACCAAAAACATAGCGATATAGGGAAACAGTGATAAAAATGTGATTTTCATACGTAAATGCCCTTCTTTCATCCCCAGTGGGGGTACCCCAGTTGGAATATCCAAAAATCATTTCTTATTGCACATCATGAAACGAAAATACATTCAAAATTTTATCCTTCAGAAATGAAGCGGTACGGAGAAATAGAGATGAAAATGTAAACGCGAGGCTTCCATCAACATTGGAGCCACCACAGTTGGAGTATTCGAATATCCTTTTTTACTGCACATTTTCAACTTAAAACGAACATACTTAAAAAAATTCAGTACCCGAAATTATATCAGTACCGAGAAACAGTAATGAAAGAGTAACTTCATTTTATGAACTTGCCTTCTTTTTCTGCGGCTGGCGATACACAATATCAACCTCCAGAATTATAGCGATACGGAGAAACAGTTATGAAAATGTAATTTTCATATGTGAATGCTCCTCATCCCCAGTGGGGGTACCCTAGTTGGGTTCGAGACATGTGAAGGAGCACATTCTGACATGTGCAGGATACACATGACACCGAAGTACATCTGTAACACAAACTTCACGGTCAAAATCATAAGTCGTGAAGAGTGAAAGACCATTAGTCATCCCGACAAGATGTTTGTTATACAGATGGATCAAAGACCAAACAAGATAGCATGCATTCAGCCTGAAAGATATTCGTCTTTCAGGCGGAATGCATGTCATCTTGCAGCGTGCAAGGCTTATTGAATTGAGACTTCAAAGAAATGAACGGATCAATATTTTTACAGACAGCAAGAGCGCACTAGAGGCTCTGACAAACCCGAAGGTGACATCAAAACTGGTCTGGGAAGACTTTGAAAAACTTTTCTTTTCTCTTTAAAAAAATTGACACCATTTTCTTAATACTTTGTTTTATAATAAAAATAACTATGAGTTTTTTACTTTATTATATTTTTTATAAAACTTTTAACATTGTGATACTTTGATACTTGTCTTTTTCATTCGCTTCAAGATTACTATCGATAGCATAATCGACCGATCATGATATCAGTATCATCATTGTCTTCACCAAGTGATGGCCTTGTACTGTTAGAACATGTTTCACCTTTACACCTTTACTGAACTTGGTAATACGTCCTAAATGAGTGTAAATGTGTTGCTATTATTGTTGCAGGTAAAGTTGCTAAGTTGATCGCAGTCTATGATTTCGCAGTCATACTTAAAAATCGAGAAACACGACACTGGCCTGATGTTGAATTAGTTTGAATTGACCGTATAAGACCAGCATAATTCTCTCTCCAGCTACTTCGATATCTTGACGAGAGGCATCGGGATTGTAGAAGACTTCCACGTATTGCATCAGCTAAGGATTTTTATCTATACTATTCAGCATTTTTTTCCTTTGCCGAAAATAGCGCTCGTTGTATCGCATCCTGTAAAGGCATGCGCAAACAGAATGATATTATTATTATTTCTGGTTTCATAAATAACATCCAACTGTTTGGTAGATGCTCGTGGTTTCCACATTGTAATATTTGAATTATCTGGTGTCAAAGCTATCAATGAAGCAGCAAGATCTATATCAGTCCCAATTACAACAATTTTTTTATCTGGATTTTTTTCGGCAAGGTCTATGACTGTTTGAATAATTAGTGTATCGGCATCGTCTTTAGCTTGTTTGATAAGTTTGTGTTGGCTATAAGCGCACTTTTCAATTTAGTAATGAAACGATACTTGTTGTCAAAATGATTTAAAATGTAAGATTTATAATCTCTAATTATTTCACCAAAATTTTTCTTTTCTATCCATAGTACTTTATGTAACAGAAAACCGCCCCCAACAACAAACATACAGCCAATCAAATCAGATAAATGATCCTACAACTACTAAAAGTGCAAGTAATAAAATCCTTATGATTTATTGTTACATGACACGAATTTTATGTCGAAAAGACTTGAAATTTTTGATTTTTTGGTAAATAACGATCAATAATTGAATAAATAATTGGACTACAACTTTAGTAAAAGGCTTAAGTTGTTAATAAATTCATAATGAACGAAAAAGACATATTTATCATAACTGCAATAGGTTGAAAGTTATTATAATTATGAAAGCAAAGGATCGAATGAAAAAGACAAGTATCAAGGTATCACAATATTAAAAGGTCTATAAAAAAAATAATAAATTAAAAAAAACACATAGTTACTTTTATTATAGAACAATTGAAAAAATAATAACAAAGAAGTTTTTTCAAAACCTTAATGAACAATAAAATTTATTAAAAAAACGGTTCCTTAATTTCAATATTTTGTTGCAAAAAACCATTGTTAATTAACAAAGGCAGTTTTTAGCAACAAAGAATTTTTTTTCTTAAAATAATGATTATTTTCAATTAACATAATGCAACAAAATTTTTCGAATTGCTTATAAATAATGTATCTGTTTTTAATTAATTTATTAACAATAGCTGTAAAAATTAAAAGAATATATTAATAATTTGTTTTTAGCTATGAGATATTGAAACAATGAAAAATAAGAAAAAAATATTGTAACGTAATTTTTATAAATTATAATTTTCATTTGTTAATGAAAAAATAGAGAATAACCATTTTTTTTGGCAACGGTAATCTATTTTTCTGCCTATTAAGGATAACTTCACCAAAAGAAAAAAATGCCAGGGTTTTAGTTTAATAGTTATAGGGATTTTTATATTAACTTTGAATTCAGAACAAATAATCAACAAATTTATAATTAACGTAAAAATTGGGATAAAAATTTTTTGTCTGCGGTTTATTGATTATTGATGTATTCCAACTTTACATGAATTTTTTCATCACTTAATATTCACATTTAATATGTTCAAATATTTTTTTTTGTTTTTATGTCAGAGTGACGAAAGGCGCGCGGAAGCCAGACTACCCTCTATTTTCAGGACTCTGTAAAAATTATAAATAATCGAGATACAGTTTCGGGATTCGGAACTTTTTTCACGCAAATTTATTGGTCTTCTCAAATCTTTTTTCAAATTTCAAAAAAATTTAAAATTTTCCGAGATATTAAGAAAAATCTAAAGCGTCATTTTTTTTCACTAAATTGTTTATAACTTTTGTTATTTTTGTACTTTTTTGTACTTTCCTCAAACTTTCTAAGCAAAAATACGAATCAAATGACACCTTGGTCAGGGCTGAAAAATGTTTGTTACAAAAAAAGTACATGTGAACTAGACTGATAGAAGAATAAACGCAATAAGCCCAAGAGGCTGCAGTATTTTCTGGAGACTTGGATTGAATGAACAAGTCAGACAGCTCCTAAGGTGCCAAAAAAAAATTGATTGGAATGCCAAAAAAAATCTCATTCAACATTTACAACATGAAACGATCATACCTATATGAAGAATTTCAGCATCCGGAAATATAACGATACGGAGAAACAGAGATAAAAATGTAATTTCCATATGTAGAAGCCCCTCCTTAACCCCCACGGTGGCCGCCCCAGTTGGAATATCTGAAAATTCTTTTAGGTGCGGATCTGAGACCCAACATGCACCTCACCAGTAAGAAGAAACAGAGATGAATGTGTGTTAAGTGGGTGACTTTCGCATTTATAAGTATAGATTCGGTAAACAACATGTGAATATTCACATGAACGATGAACGAATTTTGAATCAACGAAGGCAAGGCCTCTACGTTAGTAGCTTTTTATCCATCATTTCAGCATTACTGTATGGTTCACCGCTTGAAAATGTGTGACGCTTATTCAAGATAACTTTCAAAATCCTTTTTATAATACTTCAACACTCTTCAAGTAGATGTTTGTAACGCATCTTCAAGCAAGTATACCTTACGATACATACATAACGTGTGATTTCTAACACGGAAGGTGTTAGGAATCACACGTTGAAAGGCAAGACCTCGTTAGTCCTTAGCTCGCACACGTTTCTCAATTTCTGAGAGTTGTCTTCCGTATGGGGGCGACAGCTGATTAACGAAGAAACAAATTTCAAACAGATTTCAATATGTTTGCATCAGCGTAAAGTATACAATGTTGAAGTGTTTGTGGAAAAAAAAAATCAAATATTCTACCCACTGAATACTTCAGTCTCTTTGTTATGCTTTCCATACGCGCAATCCATTCTAAACGACTATCAAGAATCATATCTAAATATTTGACTATGTTGGATGATTTCAACTGTACCTTATTATTTTCCACGGGAGCATCAATGACAAGTACTCTGGTTTTGTAGTTGCAAAAGGTTCATTAGTGATGAAATAGAACTAGCCGATACTTAATGAAAATCGATAATAAAACTAATACAAAAGCTTCCTCTGTGATTGAATAAGTGGTATACGTGAAATTTTCTATTCCGGCAACTATTTCTGTGTTCCTTTATACGGGTTTTGAGCGTTCTTCCAGTTTGATCTATATAAAACATCGTACATGACCCACATGATATTTTTTACACTTCCAATTTTTCTGAAACTGAACTTTTATCTTTGTTATCCTATAAATTTTTTCGTCTTCTCTTCGTTTAGCCATCAACAATGATTACGATAGCAGTCTAATACATTCTTTAATATCAAAAAACTTATACAGCCAAACTTTAAAGGAAGTTTTCTCAATTTGAAGAGAAGAGGAAAAAAGTTATTGAACCTCAACCTACCGAGGCCAACACTCTTCAAATATTTCAGATTTTCTGCACAACAAAGATGTTAATATTGGTTACAAAAGCAACAACCGCTCAGGCATGCACATCAAGAAAAACGAAGATATAAGTTCAGTTTCATGAAAATTGGGAATGTATAAGTTATCGTGTGGGTCATGTCCGATGTTTTACATAGGTCAAATTATAAGAACGTTCAGTGCCAGCATAAAGTTACACAAAAATAGTTTCCAGAATGGAAAAATAAACTGCACATATGCCACTCATTCAATCACAGAGGGACATTAGTTCAACTATGAATTCAAGCTCCTCCATTTCCAGAAGACCGGTTTAAAACGTTACCTGTTGGAGAGTATGGAAATACACAAATTCAAAAACTCAGTATCTTATGAACGATCAAACTGAATTGAATAATTCGCCATTAATGAATATATTCATTTCCAGGTGAAAATAGTAAAGTATTTTTACCGTACTTTCGAAAAATTCATTCATATAGGTAGTAAATGAATTCATTCCTGACCTTTCCAGGTAGATTCATTCATTAGAGAGTAGGCATACGAGTAGGTGATATGTTGGAATATAATGATTGTATATTAGAAATAACTTTTAGTTTACCCCTGAGGAAGCTATTGTATAGCCAAACACATGTCGCAGTTTCTGTAAAACCCTTCATTAACAAGAGTATATCATAAACTGTATCAATTAGGTTCATTAGTAGATTTTTTCAGATTTTATGCTGGAAGTTTGCTATCGAAATGTTTCATAGTGATGAGAAATGTGTTAACAATTATTTTTCCGGGTTTTTCAGTTTTTATCTTGAAGAAAAAGTATGGTGTCATCAGCAAAGCCTGTAACTTCCACAGAAATAAGCGAATAGTTTATATAACGGTCCCAAATCGGTTCCTGATGGAACTCCATAGATGACTGTCATTTCGATACTGATTTCATGTAACATATTTCTCTACAATACTTCATCAAAGATATAATCAATATTTTGTTCTTTTCTCAAAATGTCGTTCAAAATTTTGGCTGCACGCGGTTAAAAAAACATCAAGTGAAAGCTGGATATATTGTAAGTTCATTTAGGGAATGAAAAAAAGACACCTAGCATTACGGAAAGTACCCACTCTCAAATGGAAATTCCACAGACAAAAGAAGTGTTCACTTATTTCTTTGAGCTTCATAAAGGGTTACTTTCTTTGAAAGTGAGCGTAAACAACTTACTTTTTCCAAGCATCAGAAAATTAGCGCATAACTTTAGGGTGATTTTCCCATTTCCCCATTTATTCCAGGCATTTGTTTACAGTACGTAAGGGTTGAATAATTGATGTGGCAATTCACCGACGTCAAAATGAAAATCGAGGATGTTATCTTTGGATGTATTGGCTTTATTCCAGGGACAACACAAATGCAAGCGGCTTCAGCTTATTTTTCATCTCTATGCTGTGTGAATAGGATGCATTGTCTGATAAACTCGCATGGCGAGTGAACGGGACATAGCAAAATGATTTTATTAGGTACGGCTTTTCATAACTCTGCGGGTGTTTTGTATTGCGTCTATTCTCCGTATTTCTATGTATGACAAAGTCAACGGATTCAACCTCACATATTTCTGACAAAACGTTATTATGAGGAATACTCAGTTCTGCTTGAACTTTATTAAACATAAATGTTTTGATGAACATCCGCAATATTCTGAAGGTATTGAGCTTTCAAAACAAGCACTTTTCTCAATCACCAGAATTGAGATACTCTTCTTGACGCGCGTTACACCGACCAGGTTGGCATATTCAGAAAAGGAAGAAAACTTCTCAACGCGTATTGAGAAAAGTATTGCATTATTAGCGTTGGAGAGAAGTGCGTGTTTTGAAGGATTCAGTCTATATCAGTTCTGGTTTTACCTTTCATTGTTTTAGTCTTTCTCAATCTGAAAAATCAGTGAGTCATACTAACAGAGAATCTGTAAAAGTGTGAAGAATAAAGAACGTCCAATTATGACAAAGTCTATGTAATTGAACATAACTTTTGGGTTGAAGAGATCAACTACACAGTTCATGTATGAAACGGAATACATTGCGAATTATTATCAAATCATGATTTGTAATAAACTTTTGGTACTTGTAACGACCATTGTCACAGTTACGACTCATTCGTCACAACCGTGAACAGTACACTATAAAAAATTGCATTTTGTGTGTTCTATTAAAATCTACTGAGAAAACTTTTCCAACACCAGAACAAAAATTACGGTCTCTCGACGCACGTTTCGCTAACCGAGGTAGGGTTCTCAGGAGACCATTATTGAATTTCATATGATATGATATGTAGGGTGTAGACACCCTACATTTAATTTATAAGAGAGAGGATCAAGGTCTTCAGATGATGTGATGCTGCAGGTTTTTCCGGGTTTTCCTGCAGCTGAAAAAGCAAATGCGCCACTGGAATCAATTAAGTCGCCCCGGAGCGCAAATTTATTTTTATTGTTGTTTTTATTTTATTTTTATCGCTGTTTCAATAAAGTTCATTTAGTTAAAAAAAAAGTTAAAGCATAGTTTAGGTGTATTACAAAAAAACAGAATTCAGCAGTAGTACAGTAAGCTGACATGATAGAGTAATTTTCAATTTGGGCTCATGTATTTTGATTAGAGTGTAAAAGTTTCTCAACATGGTTCTTAATTTGACAAATTGATTCATTGTAAATGTCGAGATTTTTACAGAGTTGATTCTAGAGTTTGTCCACTGCAACAACTGGTGACTTGAGTAATATGTTTGTTCTAGAATTTGGTAGATGAAACAGTTCATTTCTGGAATTAATTCGTGAAACATGAAAGTTGAAGTGGAAGAGTAGTTCGTGACAGTCAATCATATTATTCACTAGTTTATAAATGAAAATTATAGAGTAGTAGGTTCTTCGGTTTTGAAGGGATAACAAATTAAATTCATTCAGTAGTATTCTGTTGTCGATGCCTTGTTCAGGGTAAACTCCTTCTAGCTTATAAGTAATATATTTCATGAATCCTCTATTTATATGTTTATGTGGAAATTGTATATGGGTAACTATCTAAAGAAGGCATATTCCAGCCGAGATTTGACGTATGCATTGAAGAAAGTTAAAAGACTCTGCTACGAAAGTTCTTACAGTTACGATAGATGAGCCCTAGCATCCGTTTGGCTGAGCATGTTATTGTGTTATAGTGAATGGAGAAAGTCAGCTCAGTGTGACACCAAGATCCCTTTGATGAGTGCTTATTTGAAGAGGTGTATTATTTATGCAGTGATTATGAGGAATAACAATTTGTTTAAGGGTGTATTTTGAGTATTTACATTTGATTGTATTGAGGAGAAGATTGATTTCGGTACACCAAAGGTACAAAAAGTCAAGGTCTTTTAGTAAGATTAAGTAGATCTCCTGTGATGTGAAGGGCCGAAAGATTTTCAAATCATCTACAAAGAGTAAGAAATTGCTAGAGACATTATTTCCCATATCGTTAATGAAGAGTGAGAATAAAAGAGGTGTTGAATTGCTTCCTTCAGGGGTACCACTGTTTGAAATAAATTTGAAGGATTTATGACTCCTATGATCTACGAATGGGATACGTTCAGTTAAGTTTGAGTGGGAAAGGTTCAAGAGTTGAGAGTCGAATACATATTGGTGAAGTTCATTGATAAGAATGTTATGTGTTTTTCACTTACAGTTATCATGAATAAGATCAAACAAAGGACTGTTCGAAATAGGACCTGCATGGCCATTCAAAGAACTCATTCCGCACTTTTGAATTTACAAGTTTTTGAAGGAATCCAGAAAGCTGTTATCATGTATCGGTCTCAACAATTTCAAACATTTCTTACTATTCTATGGTCTTTCTCTATGGCATGTTGAGCCTCACTAGATTCCTCCGGTCTATGAAACCAAACATGCGAAACATATTTCTTGTAGCGAGCTAAGAGGTATAGTCCGTTTAGTTTGACGAACATATTTCTTATCATAATACTCCCAGCTCTTTTTGCGATTTTTCTTTTTCCGGCGTCTTGTCTTCCTGACTGGCCAACAGTTATTCAAGTTCATATACAGTTTTGAAAACCACTCTTGTATTGAATTTTTGAATGTCCGGACCAACCCATTAGTGTATTTGGGTTAATATGGAAGCACTATGAATTTTGAATCTTTGTCCTTTTGAAAAGTCAAGGCATTACGAAGATGATTTTTGTTTTTTAATCAATGTATCCACTATGTTTTCAGTCATCTCTCTAACAACTTTTTTTTCTCAATCTCATATCTTTCTTTTCTCAAGGGAAATATGAACAGTCTATGGTCAAGAATTTGTAGTCGCAACATTTTGTGTTGTGGG
>WOGN01001645.1:0-16146 GCA_015342105.1 Leptinotarsa texana
GTCGTTCGTAGGGGTGCGACAGCTGATTAACGGAAAAAGAGATTTTCAACAGATTTTAATGTGTTCAATTAGCATGAGTTAATCTTATATATTAGCAGTTCTGTATCTATATAGTAGGGAGTGTGAGTGTAGGCTCACAGCACTTAGGCCTCATGTACATCTTCCCATGGAATTGTCCTCCTAGTTCATCGTCCATCCTGTCCGTTCCAGGAAGGTGGACAGGTCTCTGGGAGACTCGCCGAACATATTATCTCTTATTGACGATAACTCCGGACACTCGCATAGGACATGCCTGACAGTTTCATGTTCCTGTTCACACATCCTGCATAGAGGTATGTCCACTAGCCCCATATTGTGGAGGTGCTTCCTTAGTTGACAGTGGCTAGTCAGAAATCCTGTTAAGCGTAGATTTTTCCTGGTCATCGCCAGATATTTCTTCGGCGCCAGCTTCCCAGGGTCACCCAAGGTGATCCTGGCAAGATTGCATTATTTGATTTCATCTCATCTCTTTAGGGATTAAGCATAGGTGTGATGCTTGGCTAGTTCCGCAAGTGTTGAAGTCATCAGGCCGTAGTTGCCACTGGGTTCTAAAATTCTTAGTCCAGCCGATTTCTTGACTAAAGAGTCGGCAATGCGATTACCTTTACTCCTGTCGTGCCCTTTAACCCACCTCAGGATAATGTTATTATCTACTGAGGCTTTGGCTAAATATTGGTGGCACTCTAGTACTAGTCCTGAGGTAACACGTTGTCTGTTTAAGGCTAATAGGGCTTGTCTGCTATCAGTGCAGATTATGTTTATGACAAAAATTGAAAACAGTTTTTCCACACCAGAATAAAAATACTGAGTAAAACTAGAGTTTCAGTCATTTCCTGATGATGCCAGCTTGGTTAGCAAAATGCCTGTCGAGAGACATTATTTTTAGTTTTGATGTGGATAAAATGTGTTTGATAGATTCGTCTCATGAGGTTTTTCAAATCCTTCACATTATACTATTTTAAATCCTACATTTTGTGAAATAGGATTAGAACTGATAAATAAATCCATTTGACACAACATTTCAGGGTTATTGACGATATAAATCAAAGAACACATAAATGTGGAACGTGAAACCGGCATGTGTCTGCAAACAATGCAAACACGCAAGGAACTTTATTTACTTTTCCGGAATGATTAAACCGTTACCCGAAGCCGAAGCAAACACTAGCAAATATTCAGACTTATATGCCTACGCATTAAAAAATGATTTTTCATAGGATAATCTAGTTTTATCTAGACATTCTAGACATAAGTTGGCCTAACCGTGTGTTTGCTGATCAGCCAAACTATTCTTGATAGGAGAGAAATAAGCAGGACCGTATTTGGAAAACTGTATGCCAGGTTCGTTCATGTCAAAAAATATCAGACAGCGCTGGTCCAAATCTGCCAAACATCTCATCAATGGTAACGGTTGAATTCTTCTGCACTTAACAAAAATAATCTCTGAATGATTAATGAAAAGACACTTTCAATGGAATCGGAAAACTCAGTCTTCCATTATCAACGATGAGGATTCCTTTGGAAATCCATTGCAAAGTCAAATTTTGACTTTGTCAGAGTCTATCATAGAAATGTTCAGGCTACTGAAATAGTTCAACAAGTCTGACAAAGTGACAAAATACTTAGTATATGACGTTATGAATTGAAAGTCCATACACCAGGTGGATTGTTCGAAGAATTAGGAAGAAACTAAAACTGTATCTACTTTCGATAGTGACAATATCAAAAGAAGTTTTGAAAAAACATCTGTATGAAGTTGAAAATCCAAACATAACAAACAGGTTTATACAGAAAATTTTAGTGGTAGAAGATGGATGAGGATATCCAAAGGATAACTCTTCAAACCGTATCTAGTATAATTTGGTCTGCGACAAAGTTGCTGAATTCCTCAACTCCTCAAATACATTACTTTATGGGTTTTATATGGCACTTTACTGAGCGCTTTCCATTTTAAATCCAAATAAAAAAGTGTGTGATATATCATCGGATTTTTTCATTCTTATGAAAGATAAGTTCTCTGGGTTGAGATCATCCGAAACGTCCAATTTTCCATGATTCAGGTGCATAAATCAGGCTGATTTTGACTGACGGCATGGGTTACGTTAGCTTTGAGGACCGTTATGATTTGTGACTTATTCACATACACCTGCGACCTAGGAAAACCCCATAAATCCAAAGGAATCAAATCGCACGATCTTGGTGGCCAGCTCAAATCACCTCCACGTGGGATGACCATGCCAAACCGCTTTTGCATGACGGTTGTGGCACGTAGCGCTGTCCTGTTGAAACCAGATGTCGTTGATGTTCAAATCATCCAATTCAGGCCAAAAAAAGTTGGCAATCATCGACCTATAGTGTTCACCGTTGACTGTACTGGCGTGGCAAATATTGTTCTCTTGGATCTCATGTGAATTGTTCACTTACCCACTTATTCAGAAATGGGCCTCATCGCTAAAGATACTTTTTCAACGGAAATTCAGGACAATTGCTAACTGCTTCAGAGCCCATTCAACGAACACATGTCGTTGTCTATGGTCGTTTCCGACAGCTATCATCAGTACAATTAGGTTGAAGTCTAGCTCCAGGACAGATCTATGGTCTTTTATCTTCAGTTCC
The DNA here is from genome assembly GCA_015342105.1 of Leptinotarsa texana. Classification (NCBI taxonomy): domain Eukaryota; kingdom Metazoa; phylum Arthropoda; class Insecta; order Coleoptera; family Chrysomelidae; genus Leptinotarsa; species Leptinotarsa texana. Next base: position 2,656 of record WOGN01001645.1, read on the forward strand.
TGAACATGTTGAATTCTGTACGGATGCAGGCCCAAGACATGACACCAAATTCGCCAAGTTGTGGTCTGCGAAAAGCTGAGTACTTGTGAGCGTTGCGAAATCGGCTACCTCGGATTTTCCTGCACATTCTCCTAAACAGCGGCGATGTTTTCGGCAGATCGACGAATGGGTGTTGGTCAAAAGTTTACTGAACCAGAGGACTCCAACTGAGCTAAGCGCGAATTTGAAAGACGTCGCATCCATAAGATGGCTCTTATCAATTGTCGGAAGTCCCTGTTGGAAGACTCTGTATAGATATAGATTCAAAATAGGTTTTCGAATCAACCAGCTGTGAAATTCGAAAACCGTGCCGAAATCTTTTTTTACTAACCCAGAAACTTTCATTGGGGGAAGTTCGACCCTGTTTCCGTGTTTGCAGATCGGCTAAACAATTTTTGATAAGCAACTAATGAGAATGTATATAGGAAAATGGCCATTTCCTCTGTTGGTCGCAATCATTCCGGCGGTCGCGTGGCAGTCACGTGTACGCGATCGCGTCTTAACGATAAAATCACCAAGCAGGCGGTGGATATTGTTACCAAACGCCCCCAGAGGCCACATGTTGTATAATGTGTTTATCATGAGTATTTTTTGTATAATGGGCTCGGGCTTTGAAGTGCGTAGGTGTACAGGGGCTGAAGTTTCATTTTTCCTCTGAAGTATGATATGACAATTAGGGTGTATATTTTTAGAATGATTTTTCAAAAGGTTTTATATTTTCAACCGACTTTCATAAATATTTCCTCAATTCACCTGCATTTTTTCAAATGTGCATTCTTTTATGCAAAGCTTCTCAAATTCGATTTTCTATGCACGTTAAGAAAGAGAAACCAAGTGTCAAGAATGTATGAAGTGTGCGTCTCTCCCGTAACCATTGATAATATCATAACAAAATGTGTGCTATATTCCAACAAAAGACTAACTCAGGACATGCCGTCTTCAATTAACAACGCATTAGCACCTAAGTGTAATATTGAAAATATTGTAAAATTTTTAGAAAATGTCAACTTGTTCAACCTTATATAATACCCCTGCAACTGATGCATTGTTCAGTCGCTAATAACCTTGGAGGTTGATGCGATTTTAAATAAAGTAAATTGAAAAAATATATTACCTGTTTTTTATTTCCGGAGATAAACAGAAAATTTTGACAATTTTTATTTTTCATTTAAAGAGATGTTCACAGCTTTCATAGATTTTTTTAAAAACTGATTTTGGTTTTCAGGTAGTGGCATTTTTTGAAAAACTGATCTCTTTAAACAATATATTTTATTTTAGGTGTTGTCTCATATTTACTTATTTGAGTTCATGAACAAATATTCAATTTAAACATATCCACGAATGTACTGATTGAAAAATATCAAATCATCCAGAGAAAGGTTAAGGATTAATGTGAAAGGAAAATTGTTAGTTCTGAATAAAGTCCAGAATTTTTTTAAAATTTTTCCATAGAATCAGAGAATGATTCAATTTGATTTTCATTCATTGATTGGAAGTCACAAAGTATCTTATGGAAGTGCTGTATAATATATAACATAGGAATACTGCTTGAATATATTACAGTTTTTAAGAGTATGATTATTATATAATGAATTATATTATTCTGTTGCTTTGATAGAAATAAGAAAATCTTTGAGAGTTCATGGTATGGCATTGAAATAGAGTTGATTTTTCTTGATGAATGAAAATTTTGATACAGACTGTCAAGAAGCATTAGTATTTGACATCATGTCAAAAATTACATTCAATCAGATCAATAAGATTACTGATTTTTTTGTTGCTACACTCATCTCAAACAAATGTTCGAGACAGTTTCAGCTGTTGCTCTTGCCTTACCCACCGTATTCACCAGATTTGACCCCGTATGACTTTTTCCTGTTACCAAGATTGAAAAGACATGAAACGATGGCGTTTGGCGACGATTGAGTAGATTAAAACCAAATAACTGAAAGAGCTCAAGAACATACCAGAAAGTGCATATCAAGACCGCTTCGAGAATTCAAAAAAACAAGTGTATTATATCTAATGGGGACTACTTCGAACGAGACGAAATAGAAATTGATAAATAAATTTATGGAGAAAAATTAAAATTGACCTTATTTTTTTAATAGACTTCCACAGAACCTTCCACAATATGAAAAATGAAAGAAGATGAATCCACAGACAACATGTTGGAATATAATTGAAGGGCAAACTGAAAAGTTTAGCGTAATATTAACCACTGGAGAGACCAATCAGTCAGTATCTTGTCAAAATACTATTCATAAATCTTGCTTACAAATGGAATTATCAATTAAAAAAAAAAGTAAACGATTCCAAAACTCAAAATTTCACTCGAAAACTTAAGCCTTGATTAGGAATAGCTATATTGATGAATTTGACAAGTTACTGCCAAATTGGTTTATACTACGCCGTAATTTTTGGGGATTAACTCTTCAGTTTGCCCTTTATTGCACTTCAGTAGATCCTCTACTGAATCAGCTTCGTTTATTTTTCAGATTGTCACTGGTTATACACCCAAAAAACAGTGGGAAACATTTAAAATATAGTTTTCAAATTTTAGACTGGTCAAACTTTTAGAAATGAATTGAAACGAGAAACATTCACTGACGTTTGTAGTACTTTAGGATTCTAAGGGAGGATTAATACACATCACTTTTGTCGACACACGTCGAAAAAGGGCACTCAATGATACTAAATCTTTCATCATGTCGAAACGCTGCACTGTACTAATTGAAATGTGAGAAGACATGAAGTCGAGATACCAAAACTTCTCCATACTTTGCAAACAATATCTAGTAGATTCTATCTCTCACCACTCGTCGCGCTGAAATATGTCTCTCTCGCTACAAATTCGGCGAGCGCGAAATTAAATTCCACCTCAAACCGTCTTGAAGTTAGATGATTGACTAAAATTAAATTTAAGAACATAAACGCGTTAAACTTTCCCCTTTTCACTCCATCAACTTGACTTCTGTATAAATTGTTGAACCTGATTTTGTTAGCAGGCAATTTTTAACAACCGTCTAATAAATTGCCGACATTTATTTAATATTCGCTAATACATTCTGAATTACCGTACTTCACCGAGATATTAGAGATAAAAATAACTATAATAAAAATACTGTTATTCAAATGTTCAGTTAGAGGCAGGAATTTGGAATGGAAATAACCTATTTTGCCACATATAATCTCCAATCCTGATTTTGTCTAGGAATATTCTTGAAGGAGAAGATATGTTGGGCGAGAATTAGAACCAGCTACTAGGTGTGTTGATTCTAAGCACCCATTTTCTCATGTAAATCTATATAAAGAAACTCAAGGTATATTCTCTTTCTTTCTACTTCGAAACACTTTAGGCTTATGGACAGAGTCACAATTCACATGAATATCCCAGGTCGACCAAGGAAATGCAAAAGCTGTCGTCTCCGAATAGCGAGTCGTCTATCGTTACTTCCTCAATTCCCCACCCAAAACTGAAAAAATAATATATGAATGGCATAATTGCCATTCATCTTAGTCTACAGAGGTAAATAATATAAAATCTGTAATAATTATATCTCCAAGGAAATCACATTCATTCTGGTTCTTTCCGAAGTCAGTCAGTTACAACTCCATATTTAGCCTTTTCCACATTTTGCCACCTTCGAAAAAGACATAAGTTCGTCTAGCAGCCTGACCAAGCCTGAATTTTCGAAAAAATTTATCTCCATAAGTAGCGCTCATATATAGGCTGAAGTTATTCCACCATTGGTTCTTGAAGCTCGTGCTGCAGAATTGTTATCGGTCTTGTGGTAGAATCCAGTCATTTCCTTAAAATGGGCAATAGATATTCTAAAAGATGAAACCTGTTATTTCTGGAGCATGGAGGAAGATAGTGAATATAGAAGATGTTGAACACCTCGAAGTTTTTCTGGCTGAAGGTAACCAATAAGCAATTAAATATTTTCACCAGAAAAATGTACCCAGAATTGACCTCAAGACTAGTCTTGAAATGCCTTGAAGAACCAAGAAAACTGGCGGAGAGGAATAGATTGACTCTATACTGCATATCAGGATTTTCAGGAATCGCAGGTAAAAAAAAATCTGATGAGATGCCGGACACGAATACCAGATCAGCTCCATATATTGGACCTGAAACAGCTATGAGGTATTAAAACCTTTGATACAAAGCCAGGAATTGTTCTTGAAGATAACTGAAGAGAAATCATATCGAAATAATTACATAACTATTCACTGTACACTGTCCACTAATCAGATATCTGATCAATATAGGTTGCATAATGAAGAGCTCAACTGCATGCAATGCAACAGTGGGACAGCGACAGCTTGTCATGTACTGAATAATAGGAGGCAAACAGTTTATCAACAACAACCTAAATCAAATATTTGTGATACACTGTTCGATTTTCCTCTTGAAGATGATCACTTGGCGATCGAAACACGTGTCGAAGTGTTAACGGTTTGGTGTTGAGAAAAAATTCCAGTAATACCCAACCTAAATTGTGCTATCGTATTCACGTCATTCATCCTCTCTCATTTATCTAGCACTCTGCTTCATTCTGAACGTGTAGATGCTCCTCAAGTGGTAGGACAACACATTGGGTGCTAATTCTATTTGCTCTCATTTGCTCGACCTTTTCCCAACCGTAATTCCATTAGTTGTGCTTTGTCGTTTAATTTCTAATGTTTTTACAAAGACTTCCTTATGTTTTCTTAACTAATTTCAAAAACAGTCTATTTAGGTGATGTTTGCAGAGAAATTGTGCAAGTTTATTTCATGGGTTATGTTTCAAAAAATTGTTACAGGGGTTATACGATATTTTTTGTTCATTAGGGTAAAGAGGATTTTTAATTTCGTCATTTTTCCCATTTGTTGACTAGAGTAGACTATTTTCAATGATTTTTTGAAATATGGCCAATCTCTTAATGACACTGAGAAGGAATTGGAAGAGGGACTTACTTGTTTCGTTACAGAGTCGATGAGTCTCACGTAGATGTCCTGTTCTTGTCGCACACCTGCAAACAAAAATGTGATCAGTATGGTATATTTCATCATGAGAGTAAGGAAGCTTGAAAACTATGCTATGATTTTTCATTCATAGGTCTTCAAGATCATGGCCAGACTAATAAGAATGTCCTTTTTAGACGCTTTATATTAGCTTGACTTTTATGTATGTTTGTTGCCAATTAGGAAATACGTTTCATCAAGACATCAGGGCGACTGAAGCATCATTACAAGAGTGTTGAAACCCATCAGCATTTAAGAATTATGGGTAATTTCCACACATGAAATTTCTCCTTTTTATGTTGACGTTACGTGCTATAGCTTTCCATTTTTCTATTGATGACCAGGAAAGTTGGTGCCTTCTGAAAAAAAACTTAGTTCCTGTTCAAGGATTTTCACGACAGCAAGAAAGTTAATTCAGTGATAATATATAGTATCAATCATCACGTCACCCTAGCATGAAACCCTAACAACAGAAAAGTCATTGTAAATGAAATTGAGTCACATGAAACTATAAATTCTGTTACTGTTGATTCATTCAATTTTTCTCCGTAATGAAAAAGATCTAATAATTTATTATACCACATCAATATCTTTCTTAATTTCATTGATTTTTCTAATTATTTTTGGATGTCTCAACTTGTAGTGAAAACAGATTCATCTACAAACAAAAAAATGTAGAAGAAAATCATATTACTTTTTTTTCAAAACTATTCGCGGAATTTCAAAATCCCGTTAAATGTCTGTTACAATAAACATGAACTTGTCGAAGGAATAATAATCCATATACATTTTACAAATATGAACATTCAATAGTTTTTACCCTGCACCGGTTTGTTCTTCGATTCGAAGCAACTATAATATGATTATGGAGCATCTATTAACTTCTGGTGCTATTCGAAATTCGGTTGGTAATGAATTTGCAGAACATTCATGAACCATAATAAATGATTCTTTATAAATAGAAGTTCAACAAAATTAAGCGCGAGGACAATCATTTTAGTGGTACATTATTTGGGTAACTACTCAGTACTCTGTAACACCTAATAATACTTTTTATTAGGGGGATGACAGAGGAAAAATTATACTGTGTATTTCTTTAATGTCTTCCACTTTTATTTTTTGAACGAGTCAACTCAAGAATTAAAATTTGGTATAATGTAAATATTGCATGAATACTTTGTTTTGAAGTAAAAATTGACAGATTAAACTTTCAAGATGGCGACTGGGCGCCATCTGGGGAAAAAATGAAATGAAAAGGGTGTCTTGTGACACATCTTTTTGAAGCTGCTGACAAATGCTTCACAACTCTAGAATATAATGTCAAAATTTTCAACTACTACAGAAAAAGCGGAACTTTCAATAATTATCCGAATACATTGACTTTTACTATATAATAAGCTTGAGGTGCTTGAAATAGTTGCCTTGAACTTCTTGACATATGCACAGCCTATCCGATATTTCACGACGAACATTTTCAAACACAGTTACGTTGATATCTCAACAAATATTTATTATTCTCTGCCGTATATCTAATATTGAAACAGGTTTACTTTCCTACACCTTACATATAAAAAAGTCCAAAGGTGTCAAATCTGGCAAGCCAGACTGTAGGACCTCGACGGCCAATCCAACGACCGGGAAAAATAGTATCCAAATAGTTTCTTACTTGTCTGGAGTAATGTGGTTGTGCTCCATCTTGTTAGAATACAATATCTATATTGAATTCATTAGGATTCGCTTCGACGATTTCAGTGATGCGCGAGTCAACAGTAGTTTCCAGCATATTCAAATACAGTTCCCCTATTGAATTTTGATCAATAAATAGAATATGGTTTCCCAATATTCCTGCTCAAACGTTATTTTTTTGTGGATATTCTGTATGCGAACATTGCCGTTAAAAAAAGAGACATTCGTCTTGAAAACAAATATTGTGGAGGTAATTAAGATGCCTTGCAATGGTTTCCATCATGATTTTACAGAATTGTGTTCTTCGATCAAAGTCTCCACACAATAGAAGGAGACACATCACAAACATTCGCGATGGAATAAGTAGACTGTTCAGGATTTACCACCATCTCACCAATTATTTGCACTTGCTGTTCTTCAGGAATAGACGGATGACCTGGGGGCTTTTTGTTATGTACACTACCGGTAATTGTGAATTTGGATACAAGTTCCCTCATATATTTTCTATACATAAGACGATTCGGAAAACGTTCATTGAAAATCCTTTCGGTCTCGTGAAAGTTATGAGTCGCCCCGTAAATAAAAATCGCTTCAATTTTCTCGTCATATGAACGAGAATTGACCATTTTGGAGATTGTTGACGTTTTCTACTAGTAAAACCGAAAACCAAATGAGAACATTCTAACTGAACAATGATGTTTATTGTCGTACTGACATATTTTTTTGTCATTTTTATGAACAAAAAATAACTTAACAAACCTTATAGGGTTGTTGGAATTGTCATATGGCAGATAAAAAGGAATATTTCTAGAAATATCGATATTAATGTATTTGTCTTCACGAAATTATTAAATTTTCTGCCATTTTGTAGTCGGTGACGATATTGACTTCTCATTCTAGGATTGTGAAGTATCCGTCAGGAGCTTCAAAATGATGTATCACAAGACCCCCCTTCCCATTAAATTTCTTCCCTTATAAAGTATTCATGCATTAATTTCATTATCCCACAGTTCAATTTTTGGAGTTGAATCGTTAAACCGTTAAAAAAGGGGAGGACATTAAAGGAATGCACTGTATATTGGAGAAGGGTATGCAATCAGTTCTGACATGTACTCGTTTCCGGGTCACCCCAAATTTCCCATCAAAATATCCTGACCGAGGTATACATACGAGGTCATAAAGTATGACAGTATAATTTTAATGCTTCAGAACAGACATCGACCGGTAGTAGAAGTTCGGAATGGGCCATAATAATAGAGTTAATAATACGACAGACATGGTAGGTTCCCGGGACGGGAATGGCTGAAATTGGCTGACAGAGGTCGAAACTTCTATGAAATGGCAGTAAGGCGTCTTGAAGCAATTTGAAAGTTATGTGTTTCAAGTCAAATGACACATGACACGCTGTAATGTACTGTGAAACTGATAGAAACTATTCAACAGAGGAATGTTAAACTTATGTATCAAATAATGGATATTATTTTGGTCCTTTGAATAATAAACTCAAGAACAATTTTATTCATATGTGATGCTATTTGTCATATCGGCCGATACTTGATGAAAATCCATCAGGTATACAATAAGCACTTCATTGTGAGATTTTAATAAACAGTTTCACGAAAACGCAACACCTGTTTCGCAATATAGTAGCTCCTTCAGGCGTTTATATACACGTATAGACACGTATTTAGATATTTGCCCCTGCATCACAGGTAACTTTGGAAGTACAGATACTTGAATACTGATAGTTCGTACTTCTATGGTCAGATATGATTCTAATATGATTTGAAATCTCTGAAAAAATTGAAATGACTAGCAAAAAATATCAATTATATTGAGCAATAAAGCTTGACGCATTCCATTACCCCTCTCAAACAAACAATAAAACGTTAAATTGAATTACAATGAAATAAAATATGCAAAAAATCCAAAATCTAACAATTAATTTCTTTTTTTATGATTTTTTTGATGAATAATTATGATTTTCTACATTTTTTTTCGTTTGGAGATAAATGTGCTTTCATTACAAGTTGTATCATTCAAAAAATGAAGAAAATCCATTTCCGCTATGGATGGCTGATATAAATCAAAAAGTTAAAGAAAAACTTTGTGGTGGTACGATGAATCTTTTTCATTTCGGAGACAAAATAAATGAAATAAGACGTAACACAATTCATAGTTTCATGGGACTCAATTTATTTTACAATGACATTTTTGTTTGATTCGTTGACTTGACTGTCCGCTTTGTTATTATAGTTTCATAATACTCAATTTATTTATAATGACTTTTCTTGATCGATTCGTTAACTTGTTTTGCTTTTGTGTGATGTAATGATTGATACCAAAATTGGTGAAACTCATGTCAAACTATCTATTCAATAGAAAGCACTATGTAGAGTATGACGGATTTGAATTTGCTTCATATACTCCCAGTTCCGGAGTGCCCCAAGGCTCGAATTTAGGACCTCTTTTGTTCTTGATTTTCATTAATGATTCAACTAAAATGATAAATCATTCAAAACTGCTTTACGCTGATGACCTTAAAATATTCAAGGAGAAAATTATGGAGACTGCTTAGACTTACAGTATAAATTAGATCTGAAATATGATTGGGGTTCCAATGATCGTTTGAATCTTAACATTACTAAATGTCATATATTGTCTCTTTCCAGAAAGGAAAGTATAACACAATATTCACTTACGAAATTGATAACAATACCATAAGTCGTGTTATTGAAATTAAAGATCTTGGCATTATTTTTGATCAGAAATTCAATTTTATGTCACATATAGACCAAGCTGTTTCGTCCGTTAATCGAATTGAGCTTCATAATGAGGAACACCAGAGAATTTAGAGATTCAAAGGTGATAATTACGCTATTCTATGCTTATGTGAGGTCCAAACTAGAATATGGGGCGATGATCTGGTATCCCATTTATAATTCTCACAAACTGCAAATTGAAGTTTTTGAAATTCTTGTCTATTCGCACTAACAGGTATTTACCCCAAAGGGGAATTGACTATTTCATTCTTTTTAACCAATTTAATATTATATTACTGAATACACGTAGACTGCTCATTACGTTCACAATATTTCAGTTCAAAGAATAATGAATGAGATTTGTCCATTGAATATCAATCCAGAGAATTCACTGGCATCCTCATTCACCAAATCAGTACATCAAACGTTCGAAAATATTCCCGTAGAACCAGGAATGCGCCTCCGACCGACTGAGCCCTTGTTGTTCCACTTGATCTGATTGACTGATCGGATTAATTATCTATCTAATTAAAAACAACGTCTAGTAGATCGATTTGTAATTCTTTCAGCGTGCCGTGCGGCTACCAGCTCCTTATAAGCGTTACTCCTTACTGCGCTAAAGTGTAAATAAAGTTTTTCCTGCCGAATGTAAAAGGCAATCCTAAGAGTTTGCGAACCGGCAATAGATGTAATTGACAATTGACTTTACTAATTAATTAATTGCATTTACAAGCGCTCTTCATGCTATGTGAGTAGTTTCTCATTATTGCGTAAACGGTAAGGCGACGTAAAAGGCATAATATGGACCGAGTTGTTTGATTTATTCTCGCGATAAATATTTGAATCGCACGTGCGACTTTTCTGGAATGATGGTTTCCCGACGACCACCTCTGCCTCTCGTCATATCTATACATCCGCCCATCTTATTATGTATCTGACGTATTTGAGACATTTCTTTTCGTGGCGGTTTTTATCTGGTGATTCGCAGAAATTCATCATTGTGCTAACTGACGCGTGTTTGCTCAAAACTGTTCAATCTTCCATCATTGAAGAAATGAGTACCACTAGGAAAAAATGTATGTTACAAGTAGTATGTGTGTTCGTTATTTCTGCACGTGAGATTGTTGATCAATGAGTGCTATTGCAAACGTCACGTATATGAAGCCATTATTGGATAGACTAGAATGTTGATAGTTCTAAAGTACTTCATGAGGGCAAATCTACTCGAGATTCAGGTTTAGCCACTTTTATAAAACGAAATTTCATACAACAAATAAATAAATTTGATTATATATAGTCTCCAATACAATTCAATTTTATGTAGTTGATAGAATATGACTGACTGAACCATAGATAAAAAAAGTTGGAACTAATAAATTGACAAAGGAAACCACTGTCAATTTTTCAGCTCCAAACTATCTAGATTAGTTTCATGTTCAGAATTCTCAAAGTCATGACAATTCAGGAAATATAGATTATTTCATGTGAAGGTCAGGCAGATATTATATGTTTTTCATAAAATTGTGTATCTGGTGTCGCTTATGGAATATTTTCAGTTATGTGAGCAATATATAGGATGGGTTAGGTTAAGTCCAAAGTGAGTGAGTCTTTTCAACTCTCCATCGCAGCTCGCAAGGGTTTATTGTGGCTTATACCTATTCACACCCGACCAAATAAACCCAGCTTCCTTACGAAGCCGATTACTTTGTATGGTGACTGGGCTTTCAGATGGTGATAGTACGGCTCTGCCGAACTCTAAAAACCTGATTCGGTATCCAGTATGTGCTCTGCTGTTTCATCAATTTCCAAACAGAGGCGTGTGGAGGCGCGTTCCAAACAGATATGGTGTGGTATGTATGATAAAGCAATGCATACATAAATAAATATAGTTTAAAAAACTAAAAAGCACGATTTTGAAGAACATCGAACTGAAAAGTTAAAAATATGTTTTTAAATGAGCTTAAAACAGTAACGATCGGAAAATTCTAGTATTATTGTGAAAAAAGCCTGAGCGCTAGATATACAGAAAATATGGCACAACGCGCCTACGCTTTTGTCACAATAATACTAGTATTTTTCGATCATTATATTTTCAAGATTACTTGAAAAAGATATTTTCAACTTTTTAGTTCGATGTTCTTTAGAAGCGTGTTTTTTAGTTTTTTAAAACTATATTTATTTTTAACTTTTCAGGTCGATGTTCTTCAAAAGCGTGTTTTTTATTTTTTTCAAACTATATTAATTTTTTACTTTTAAGTTTCATATGCTATAAAAGCGTTTTTTTTTAACTATGTTCATTATTTTGATTTTCTTTTAAATAACCTATCAAGGAGGTTACGTACAGTGCCATCTGCCCGCGAATAAATCTAGGAATAGCAAGTAGGTTACTTACAGCGCCGTCTGTCCGCAAATAGATCAAGAAATATCAAGTAGTTTACATACAGTGCCATCTGCCCGCGAATAGATCAAGCACTAATGCCGATGATTCTATCAATGCAGATCCCGAGGTTGAGAGTAACAAACAAACATGCATATAAACAATCATACATACATACAGGACCTCAGAATTTTATCGAGAAATATTATTATTGCCATGAAATTGAACAATACATTTGCTTTAATTCAAATAGTCACCTGGAGAAGATCGAATATTGATTTCATCAGTTTCTTGATGATGATTACTTCGTTTTCCAAGTTTTGATATATGTGATTGTTCCAACAAAATTTAAGTCACTTCGAAATTTGTATGATACTTCAGAATTGACGGTGTTAGTCACAAACTGCTTCAAACAGGTATTGAACAAATCTACCGAGAATCTTGTTGGGTGACCTTGATTCAGAAAAATTTCAATCCGAAGTCACTGGTCATCAGTATTCGAAATAAAAAATCTTAAATAAATTGAATGATATTTGCTGTGATTTGTTCAATTTTCCATCATTGAACAAACCAGTATCACTAGTGAACACATATGATACAAGTAGTGATTTTTCTAAGGTATTGCTAATATTGGATAGGCTACAGTTACGATGATTGAACTGCTCTTGAATTATTCATTGTAATTATCAAAGAATCTACTACTGATGTTTCCTATTGCTTTATTCTGGAACCGTATATCAACTCAACTCTATATTGCCTAATGTAGAGTACATACTGTATAAGGACTTCTCTATTCTTATATCAGGGTGGTTAGTTACCTATCAGGAGATTGACTCAACCGTAAAATTTTAGCGAGAGCAGTTATTATGGAAATAAATATGAGTATATAATGGAAATTGATTTCAATAATTTTCTTACTAGACTAACTTGATTTATTTTCGCATGTGGAATTCTATTAACAGCAGTCATAAGTGTTGTTCAAACTTTAATGGAGTCCAACTGTTACTAGAACAGCAATTGATTTACTGCATTTCAAATTTTGTAGGCAATAGTAAAGAATATTACTGGGGTTTTTTCCCCAACACCAAATCGTTATTTTTATACCTCGACTCGTGTTTCGATCACCAACTGATCATCTTCAGGAGGAAGATTATCTTTATACCTCGACACGTGTTTCGATCATCAAGTGATCTTCTTTAAGAGGAAGATTATCTTCCTCTTGAAGATGATCACTTGGTGATCGAAACACGTGCCAAGGTATAAAAATAAAGATTTGGTGTTGGGGAAAAAACTCCAGTAATATTCATTACTACACCAAAGATTCCAAAGAGGAAGATTAAAACTTCCTCTTGAAGATGATCACTTGGTGAACGAAACACGTGCCGAGGTATAAAAATAACGATTTGGTGTTGGGGAAAAAACTCCAGTAATATTCATTACTACACCAAAGGTTCCAAACAGTACATCATAAGTATATCCCTCATTATGGAAAAAATCTCAAATTATCCCGTTACCAAAAACCGCAAATCCCCAGAGTATCAATGACCTTCGCCCAATAAAAAATCGTGCGCAGGGAAACTTGGGGCCCTGTAGAGAGAGCTAATAACATATTTTTC